>CM076580.1:1457076390-1457244160 GCA_034641835.2 Pinus albicaulis | reverse complement strand
GCGTAATAAAGAATGATTCCCCGACTTGTGGGTGCAACGAACATCTTCAAATTTCGAATAATTGGATAAGAAAAGCTCTTATGTGGTGAGACATTTTCCATTTATTTTTAAGTGGAATATGCAATGAATACGCAGGCGTGACTTTGATTTTAGTGGGGACGAACAAAGCGTTCAGTATGCCATGGGTGGACTAGAATGGTTAAAACGCTACCAGGGGAAATGTTGGATTTGACATTATCTTTTCCTTTGCTGCACTACGTTCCAACCAAGTGTTTAAATCAATGTAAAAAGAAACATGTCAGCTGTCAAATCTGCGTATGTCTTCGGGCGCAATGGTTTGAAAATTTAAACACATTATAATGGTAAACTAGTCGACTGGTTTACTAGATTACTAAAGGCAATGTCCCTGAATCTTCCCTACAAATTTAATGTTTTATCTTTTTGAAATTTGCAGCATGTTGGTTGAAAGGAAATTAGTAAAAGTAAATCTATATGTCGAATGCTTTAGTTAATTATTTCATCTAACTATATAACAGTTTTTATGAATATTTTATTACACTACATTATTTTTATTTTTATTTACTTAGCAGGCGTTAATAAAGATGAAGAAGGTGTTCATATGAAATCATGAAGTAAGCATGGTAAAGTAGAATAAACCAATTAACATAGAATATCAATTGGAATATGTGATTCCTACTTGTTTGTGGTTGTAACTCTCCATATAAGGAGTCTGTTCCTACATCATAGGAGGTAGCTAGAACTATATTTATTCCTAGTTTAGTGTGTGGTTGAGAGAATCTCTCAACCACATTATTGTGCGTCCAAGATAGATTTCCTATCTTGAGACTATTTCATGTATAAATATGTGTAATCTCTTTGATTAATTAATAGAGTTTGCAGAGTAAAGTTTTTATCTTGGTATCAGAGCCATAAGGGCCTGGGCCTTGGCCCCTCATGGGCTGAGGGAAATAAGAGTACATCGATATTTTTTTTAGTCTTTTGTTTGTCCATCGAGCTGGGTTATGAGGCATGTGCATTGTGAGGCTAAGTGATTGGAGAAGAGGAGTGCCAGTAGTAGATCGCTCCAACAACGTGGTAACCTTTGGTTGTGTTGGCTGTGTCCCTGCGAGAGACTATCTGCATCGAATTTTATTTTTTGTTGCATGAATCATTTGCGTGTTGGTGCATGATGCTTGTCCGAGTTGGATTAGCTTGCTGCGTCAGCTGATTTGCTACGCATCTATTCAACTGTGGGCGCTGCGTTTCAGAGGAGGTGTGGTGTGGCCGCTGCATTTCGAAGGAGGCGTGGCTATTGTTTCTGAGCATCTGCCCGCAACAGAGTTAGATTGACGACTGTGTGGTACCTGTGTTTTTCGTGGATCTAATGCACGGATCAGATCAGATTTATTTTGTGGAGATCTGTGGATGTTCTGCTATGTGGATTGGTTCTGGCATGTAGCACACCTCACAGTGGCTGCGTGGAGAAATTTTATAAGGATCTTGGACTCTGTGTGGTCCAGAAAACAATTGAAGTGGATGCTGACTGATCTATGGCTCGACTAGAACATCAGAGATCTTGTTTGCTTCTCGCATCTGCCTGGTGGATTAGTAGCAACTCGACTACCCAACTCAGATCTAGTCACTCATGGCCTTGAGCATTCAGGAATGCCCAATGTATTTATTGAGAAAGAATGGCATTGGAATGGTAGTTTCGGGATATGTAGCAGGTGCAGAGGCCATCATGTTGTTGTTGCTCACGATGCCCGGCCTAGATCACCTTAGGAAGGGACTGGTAGTTGTTACTCGCAACACATTGAAGTCGATGCTCTCTGTGCACCACTGGCTCAACTTGGGTTTCCTGAACTCCATCTTGGATTTATCCCTGGTTTTGGTGGTACACAACGGCTTCCATGCCTAGTGGGCCTTTCAAAGGCACTTGAAATGATACTTTTGTCGAAATTGATCAAATCTAAAGAGGCGAGTGAGTTGGGGCTTGTGGACGCTGTAGTCCCACCTATGGAATTGCCAAACACAGCTCGTCGCTGGGCCTTAGACATTGCAGAGATTCGAAGGCCTTGGATAAAAATCCTTTACCAGACCGACAAGTTAGAGCCTTTGGGAGAGGCACGAAAATTCCTAAAATTTGCAAAAAAGAGGGTTGCTAATCTCTAACATCCACTTTTTTGCCTTGATGTTATTGAGGAGAGGGCACTTTGCTGCGTGTGGGGTCTGACAAGACTCCACAGCAAGCCCCACTATGTAGAAGAGGTGGCGATCTATTGTCTGTGGGAATTTTGCAGGATACTTAAGAGAATTCAAGCTTCTGAGCTTGCAGCTGAAACCCAGAGCTGAAACTCGGTGCAAACGCAGTATCGCTGAGGTGAAAGTTTGATTTCATCCATGAGGAGGTCCAAGAAGCTGCGTTTGATTGTAGCATTTGGTGTTGGCAGCTATGTGCAATTCCCTCAAAGGTTTGATGGTATTAATGAGCATGATTGATATGTCAATCGCCATATTGTGTTCTTTGATATAAACATGAAAGGTCTGGATGGAATCCAGGGACCTATATATGTTGGTACGGGTTGTGTTTTCTGGAGACAAGCTCTCTATGGCAACTGATGCTTGTGTATAGCGAGAAGGTGGACGAGGCCACTGAGAAGGGCCGAGTCCTCGAATGTTGTTTTTGTTTTGGTTTCAATTCGTTTTAATTTCTCATTGGAACCAATCGGTGTTGGCTTCACCCACATACTCGAGTTGAACAATGCAGCTTTCAGGTTGGAAGATTTGTTATTTTGTGGTGATTGTGAACATGTCCTTGTGTAACAAAGAGGTCGATAGATTTTTGGGTCTTTTGCAGGTGTCAGAAGAGGTGCAGAAGCACGTGGAGTTGTTGGGAGGCTTCTAGCTTCCTTTTCTTGGGATCGACCTCATTGAAGGTTGAACACAATTCTAGCATGGTCTCGTGGCACAACAGTGAAGTGAGCCTAGGGTAGTGTGGTGAGCTGCCTGGACGCAATTATGTTTCTATACAGGTGTGATGGAAACAGATCTGCATGTTCAATTGTGAGGAGATTAGCTTGACAATGGGTCTTATTTGTTGCAGTATGTCAGCGAGCATGAGGAGGCATGCTTGGAACCAGTTACCAAACCTTGATACTGTTAATAGGTGAATTTGTGGACGACAGAGGATTGGACCATGGAGTATTGGATTATTGTTTTTTGAATGGAAAATTGTGTCTCTTCGTGAGGCTATGAGTGCCTATGTCTGGATCATCAGTGTTGGAATGCACTGCATTGAGTTGAGTTGAAAAGTCATCAATTCAGTTCTTTATCAGTGGACCCCTTAGAGGTATCATTGGAGAAAAATGGTGGCTATTATGTTTGGGAAATAATCATATCTGGGCAGAGATAGAGAAATTAATCTAAAGAGTTTATGTTTTTTATTTACTTTCTTGGAATCATGTTTAAATTTATTGAGCCTAGCTAACTCAATGTAGGTAAAGTTATTTTGTTAGAATTCATGACTTTAACAAATGACAGGTTAAGCATGGAGTTCCAAGAATTTATTTTACAAAGACAAGGATGCCCAAGATGTGAAAAATGAAAAGATGAGGTAAAGGAGCAGCAACAACTATTATGATGGACAAAAAAGTAAATGTTTGTTTGAGTTAGTGTGGGTTTGTGGGATAGACTCCCTAGAATGTTGTAAGAAAGTCTAGGATGGTTTTGTAAGTGGTCATTGTATGTACCTGGAGTCTCCAAAAGATGGAGTATGGAATGTAAGCCTTGTTAAAACATGTGTAAAGTTCGTGGTAATCTCAAAACCACCTTGTAAGTAAAGGTTTATGATTAGCCGGAAACCATCTTTTGTCACTTTAAAGTGATGGTTTGTGGTGAACCGGAAACCACATACAGAGCCTTAGTGGCTACAGAGCCTTAGTGGCTATAGAGTCTTTGTGGCTAAAGGTGCCTCGGGTGCACGCAAGAGCTTGAATGCCAACAGGAGTAGGTGGACTGCAGTAAACACCTCACTCACAGGTCTTAGATATTGTTGTTTTTGAGCACGGGAGGGTCAAAGTGTTTTCCTATCTGACAGTCACGTCGAGAGGCACAATCAGTGAGACTGCTAGGGATTGTTATTTGGACGTGGACATTTGGCTTAGAAAGGTGCTGATCTCTCTCTCTTTTGGCAGTTCTGCACATGGGATTCACCCGTTTGTGGTGGATCTGAGTCGCAGATGTTATTGTCAGTTCTGCACATGGGATTCACCCGTTTGTGGTGGATTTGAGTCGCAGACAACTTTGTTGGTAGTTCTGCACATGGGATTTTCCTGGTTGTGGTAGATCTAAGTCGCAGACACATTTTTTGGCAGTTCTGCACATGTGATTTTCTTGGTGGTGGTAGATCTAATTCGTAGACACATTTTTTGATATAGGTACATGTATGCAGTGATAATGGTTGACAGAACCATATATGTGAAGGACATCCTATGAGACCAGCAGTTGCAGTAGTTGGTACCCATGCATTCTGGTGGATGGTTGCCCCTTTATGTGGACGTCGACCTATCTTTCTTTTTTTCTTATGATTGACCAAAACTAGACTTTGTGAATTTATATCACGACAAGCATTCATTAAGGGAGGGAGTTGGAATATGTAATTCCTACTTGTCTGTGGTTGTAACTCTCCATATAAGGAGTCTGTTCCTACATCATAGGAGGTAGCTAGAACTATATTTATTCCTAGTTTAGTGCGTGGTTGAGAGAATCTCTCATCACATTATTGTGCATACAAAATAGATTTCCCATATTGAGACTATATCATCTATAAATATGTGTAATCTCTTTGATTAATTAATAGAGTTTGCAGAGTGAATTTTTTATCTATGTCATGGTAATGATTTATATTCATATTCCTCAAACAAATATTTGACGTGTGAAAGACATTAGTTCTTTCTCGATCTCGACCAATAACCCACATATTTACACATACCATAAATCCGTCAGGTATATTATAACTAACTATTTTGACAATATGTATTTCTTTAGCTTTACATGTACAAACGACCTATTTTGATATCATGTATTTCTTTATGTGGAAGCATAACAGAAGTGGGTGGATAGAATGGGAGGCCTTGTGTGATGCAATGATGCATTGTAGATATGCTATATTAGAAAAATTAATATTGTTGATCACTTTGTGTTTGCGTCTCATTTTATTTATTTGGGTGGAAAGAATGGGATGAGTTGTGGTGTGATGGAACATAGATATGTTAGAGGAGAAAAACTAATGTAGTTGATAGCTTAATTTTGTTGTTTTTTTAAATGTGTGCGGTTATTTATATGTATTTTGGGTTAAAATTTCATATATATTTAGGGATATTAAGATCTTTTTTGATAATGTGAAGAGTAAGAGATTAGCTAAATAGAAAATCGAGTTGGAATATAGATTTCAAGCCGTGAGAATGATGTGAACTTTCATGAAATCTTTTATTATAATGACATGAAATAATTATTAGAATTTAATGTTTAAAGTTAATTGGTAAAATGAAATTAATTATTAAAATTGACTAATAAAAATAATATTTTAATTTTTTTTTTTTAAATTGTGACTATCACATCCATACTAATAAATGTGGTTATTTACACTGTAGGCTACATCAATGCATAAAGATTTAATATTTATATTAGTATTGATATTAATAATAATATTGATATTAATAACTATATAAACAGAACAATAATATAATAATAATAATTTTACTATAGGAAAATTAGTATTATTATATTAGAAAATGATAATAATCATAATCACAATTTATAACAATTATTATTATATTACTAACTAAACAGATTATTAATATTAGAAACTCAATTCATTATAAACTCGAGCAAAATATATTAAACTCAAAGGATTAATATTAAAAAAGTAAGGGATTATTATTATAATTTGAATAGATTAATAAACCTAAATGATTAATATAAAAAACTCAAGACATTGATATTAAAATCCCAAGGCATTAAGAATATAAACCCAATAACATTATTAATTACTAGAAATTAATATTAATAATTTATTCATTTATTTAATTAATTAATAAATAATAATAAGAAGTAACTAATTACTATTATTATTTATTAATAATGTTTTATTAATATAAATATTATTAATATTAAATAACAAATACAAAGTAAATTTTTTTTTTTTTTTCTAAGTAAGACTATTCTATTAAGCCCGCTTCTGTATTCTGATCAAAGCTTTGCAAAAGCAAAGCACGGAAGCAAGGGCCGGAAATGATGAAGAATCAACCTCGGTCCCAAAAGTAAGCTAGAACAGGGCAGAAGATAGCAAGGAAAATAAAAGAGGGAAGGAAACAAGGAGATCTACCCAGAGTGGGTAGAAACTTCCAAACGACATTTTTTCACTTTCTTCTTGCTGACTTTGATCCAGTCATTATGACTGGGAAGAGTGGGAACCAGTTGCAGAATGTTCTGTGCTGAAGGAGGCGACTCCTTATCTGAATCCGAGGAAGAGGTCTCGTGCGAGCGTTTCGGCGGGATCGGAGGAGCTGATGGATCCTCAAGGCAGGCTATGGGGGAGTCCTTCACGTTCACTGTGTTTGCTTCTTCTACGTCTATTTCCTCCTCATCCGAGCTGGAGGAGCCAGGATCATCCATGGGGGGACGATCACAAGGCTTCCAGCTCTTCGATTTGGATTTACCTTTGTTGTTCTTCTTTGTTCCAAGGAACGTAGCACATGAGTTCTGGAGATGCCCCGTCTGATGGCAGTGGCGACATCGGAAAGCAGTATTTTCATAGTCCAGGGGTTGGGTCCAATGGAAGTCCCCAACTTTGAGATTTATCTGATCAGGTAGCCCTTTGCTGATGTCTATTTCCGCGCATATTCTACCAAAGGTGTATAATCCTTTCTCCCCCCGAGAGGTGTCTGTTGCCAGAAAACTGCCCAAGGTATCCCCAATCCCTTGGAAAACTGAGAAATGCCAGAGATGCGCCGGGAGGTTTGGAAGTCTGACCCAAATGGGAAGCTTGGTAATGACAGCCGTAGAGGGATCGAAGTCTGGAAACCATGGCGTAAGAAAAAGCCCCGCCGATCCCCAAAACCGGGGTCCTTCCTGTAAGGCTTTCTGGTAATCTTTGCTGATTGCAAATGCCACGATGAAAAAGCCTTTGGAGCAGAAAAAGACTTTGCAGTTGTTAGTCCAGTTGGAATGGATCCACTGGTATAGATCCGCTGTTCGAGGCCATAGGCCATTAAACCTGCATATGAGTGCTGTTTCTGCGAATGCCTGGGATTGGTCATCCAGCGATGGATGGGAGATTTCGATGGAAGGTATTTCCTCCATTTTGTCCACCAGAAAAGGCTTGGGAGCCTCAGGTGGTTGAGCTGCTTTCTTGGTTGTTTGTGCGTGAACTGCATCCTTATAGGAGAAGGCAGGGGTCGAGGAGGTTTGCCCAGAAGCTCCACCTCTCAGGCGTAGGGAAAGCACAACTAAAGCATCTTTCTCAATATTGTAGTGAAACAGAGGTAAATGGTCTTCAAGTTGTTTACCTTCGTAAAGCAGCCTCAGAAGTCTTGAGGGGATCCCCAATCTGAGGTCAAGTTCTCGCATAAGATCCTGCACTAGATCCATGGCATGCACCCAGAACAGCTTTGTTCCACCAAAAGGAAGAGAGATCTGGATCTGGTATTGTGTTCCCAGATTTGGAGGGTTTTTGGCTATGAGAGCATTCGGCTGAATATCGAAACCCTCCTGGTGCATCCCCTTGTCCGAAATGCCCTGCTTCTTCGAGAGGCAGAGACTAAGCCATTGCAAGGGCTCAACTTTGGTTGCGGCGGCCAGATTGTTGAAGCCTGCAACAGTATTTTGTCCATTAATGCCTTCCCCTTGTCTGTCTGCATCTCGGTGAAAGGAGGCAGCAGGGACTGGAAATCGCATGCCGAAATGACCATCCTGACCTTCGAGAGCCTTCCAAAGAGAACTGCGGCGAGGGCGTAGAAAATCCCCCGATGCACCCACAGTGAAGGGCGCAGAGCAAGCCGGTGAAACAGTAACCCCCGATGCACCCACAGTGAAGGGCGCAGAGCAAGCCGGTGAAACAGTAACTGCGCGATTTTTACATGCGCTCCTTGAAAGTCTGCAGTTCGGGTAGTAATGACCGCATGGAGCAGCGGCAGGGGGAAGAGCAGAACACGCTGTGAGGTTGACTGCAGAGGCCGAGCCGAACAGGTCAATAGCAAGGGGGGAATCTTTGATGGCGGTGGCCAGGCCGAAAACCCTAGCAGAAGCTCCGCAAGCGCAACCTCCAGGCATGTTTTCGATGTGCTGGAGATTCCCAAATCGACAACGCCTCCGGTTGGATCAGGTTTCCCATGCTTGGGCTGCAAATTTTTTGGAGGCGGCGGCAAAGTCTGACGAAACTGCATTTGCGGCCATATTCTTTTCCATAAATCTAAATCTAGTTTAATTTAAGTGTGAATATACCTTGATATTCGAATTAATTCTCTATATGAATTCATAATAACAATATAAATATTAAAAACCCAAGGGACTAATATTATAAACTAAAGGTATATAAATCCTAAGATCAATATTGTAAACACTGAAATAAACATGGTTTGCCATGGTTGAACATGCTTGATTCTCATTTCGAGATAATCCTTGTCAAAATGAGACGTTGGACCATGGTTGAGCATGTTTGACCATGATTTATTACCAAATTAAGATAATATTTGTGACAATGTGACATTGGACCATGGTTGACCATGATTGATATTATAAAGCCAAGTGAATCATAGACCCTAGGGATTAATACTAAAAAACTAAGGGATATCCTAAGGGAATAATATAAAACCTGAGGAATATGAACCCTTAGATTAACAAACCCAAGGGATAAAAATTATAAACATTAAAATAAATGTAGTTCAACATGGTTGACCATGATTAATTTCCATACTAACAAAATCCTTGTCACAAAGCGACATTGCACCATGCTTGACCATGATTGAATCTCATATCAAGCGAGTCTTTATCACAATGCAACGTTAGATCCTGGTTGATTTCAATATTATGATAATCATTTTCATAGTGTAATAGTCGATCATGGATGAAAATGGTCGACCATGGTTGGCTATGATTGACCATTGTTGGCTACGATTGACTATGGTTGATATTATAAACGCGAGGGAAAAATAATCCCAGGGAAATAATAAAACCAAGATATTAATACTAAACCCCAAGGGAATACTATTGAACCTAAGGGACTAATATTATAATCCCTAGGTATGCAAACCCAAATATAACTATTATCAAAGCTAAAATAAATATAGTTGAAAATGATTGATTTTCATATTGAGATAATTCTTGTCACAATGCGACATTGGACCATGGTTTACCATGGTTAAAATTCTTTTATTGTATTATGAAGACAATCTTTGTCACAATGCGATGTTTGACTATGGTTGACCTTGATTAACCATGGATGACCATGTTTGATTTTACAAAACATGGTTTACCATAGTTAACCAAGGTTGACCATGAATTACCATAATTGACCATGGTTGACAATGAATACCATATTGAGAAATTGTTTCTCATAATTTTGACGTTGGACCATGGTTGAGATAGTTATTGATTTTCATATTCAGACAATATTTGTTATAATGCAACATTGAACCATGGTTGACCACGATTGATTTTATAAAAAATGGTTGAGCATGGTTGAATCATATTAAACCCATGGAAATAATATTATAAACTCAAGGTATATAGACCCTAAGATCAATTTTGTAAACACTAAAATAAACATGGTTCACCATGGTTTATTTTCATGTTGAGACAATCCTCTTCAAAATGTAACATTAGACAATTGTTGAGCATGCTTGTTCAGATTGGTTATCAAACTGAGAGAATGTTTGTCATAATGTGACATTGGACCATGGTTGACCATGATTGGTTCTCATATTGATACAATATTTGTCACAATGTGATGTTGGACCATTACTGACCATTTTTGAATTTATAAAACATAGTTGACCATGATAATTATTATAAACCCAAGAGATATAAATTATAGAACCAAGGTATATAAACCCTAAAATAGGCACCGTTTACCATGTCTGATTTCCATATTGAGACAATCCTTCCCACAATGGGACATTGGAACATCCTTGACCATGATTTATTTTCATTTCAATCTAATATTTGTCACAATGTGATGCTTGACTATGATTTACCATGCTTGATTTTCATATTAACACAATAATTGCCCCAATGTGATATTAAATCATGGTTAACCATGGATGGATATGATTGGCCATGCTGGATCATGATTGATATTATAAACCCAAGGGAATAATAAAACCAAGGGATTAATATGAAAACCCCCAGGGATTATGAACCCGTCAGAATCAAATTAAACACAAAGGACTAATATTATACACCCAAGTTATGTAAACCCTAAGATAAATATATAAACACTAAATTAAATATGGTTCACCATGGTTTATTTTTATATTGGTACAATATATGTCACAATGTGATGTTGGACCAAGGTTAACCATGGATTATGTTCATAAAAACACAAAATTTGTGACAATGAGACATTCAACAATGATTGGCCATGGATGAAAATGTCTAATTTTATAAAACATGGTTGACCATGGTTCACCAAGGTTAACCATGATTAATATTATAAACCTAAGGGAATAATAAACCCTAGCTATGTATACTAAAAACATAAGGCATTATAAACTTAAGGGAATAATATTAAACCTTGGGAATATGAACCCTGAGATTAATGAAACCATGGGATTGATATTATAAACCCAAGGGATAAAAATTATACACCCAAGGTATATAAACCCTAATATAAATATTATAAACCCTAAAATAAACATGGTTTACCATGGTTGATTTCTATATCGAGACAATCCTTCTGGCAATGCGGTGTTAGACCATGTTTAACCATGAATTATTTTAATATCAAGGCCATATGTGTCATAATGCAGTGTTGGACCATCGTTGACCATGGGTGATTTTCATATTGAGACAACAATTGTCACAATGTGACACTAAACCATTGTTGACCATGGTTTACCATGAATGTCTATGATTGGACCTGGTTGACCATGATTGATACTATAAACCCAAGGTAGTAATAAACCCAATGGATTAATATTACAAACCCAACGGAATAATAAACCGCAGCGATTGATACTAAAAATCCAAGGGATTAAGAACCCAAGTGAATAAAAGTAAACCTAAGGGACTAATATTATAAACCCAAGCAATATAAACCCTAAGATAAATATTATAAACAATAAAATAAACATTGTTGACCATGGTTTATTTTCATATTGAGGAAATCCTTGTCATGGACCATGGGTGACCATGCTTAATCGTGGTTTATTTTTATGTTGAAACAATCTTTGTGACAATGCAACGTTTTACCAGGTTGACTATGCATGACCATGTTTGATTTTATAAAACAAGGTTGTGCATTGTTCACCAAGGTTGAGCATGATTTGCCATGATTGACCATCATTATCATATTGAAACAATATTTTTCATAATGTGATATTGGACCATGATTGAGACCATGATTGATTCTCATACTGAGACAATATTTGTCACAATGCAATGTTGTTCCTTGGTTGACGATGATTAACCATGTTTAACCAATATTTATTTTATAACACATGGTTGACCATGGAAGACCATGGTTGAATAATATTAAATCCAATGTACTAATATTTTAAACCCAATGTATATAAACCCTAAGAAAAATATTATAAACACTAAAATAAATGTGGTTGACCATGGTTGATTTTCATATTAAGAAAATCCTTGTTACAATGTGATGTTTGACCATGGTTTAGCATTCTTGACCATGCTTGACTTTCAAATCGACAGAATATTTGTTAAAATGCGACCTTTGACCATGGTTGACCCTCGTTGATTCTCATATTGAGACAATGCTCATAATGATGTGATGTTGGACCATGATTGACCATGATTGATAGTATAAACCAAAGGGAATAATAAAACCTAGGGACTAATACTAAAAACCCAAGGGATTATAAGATTAAGTGAATAATATTAAATTATAGGAATATTAACCCTTAGATTAATAAACCCAAGGGATTGATATTATAACCCCAAGTGATAAAAATTATAAAACTTAAAATAAACCCTAAAAGAAACATGGTTGACCATGGTTGGTTTCCATGTTGAGACAATCCTTGTGAAAAATGTGATGTTGGGCCGTATTTGGTTTTCATATTTATAATATAGTTTTCACAAATCCAACCATGGGTGATGATTGATTTTCATATCATGGAGGTATGTGATAAATTTTTTGGATGTTTTTTGGGCTTCATTTTTTTTGAAGGTATGGATTTGGGCTTAATTTTGATTGTTTTTGAAGGTATGGATTTGGACTTAATTTTCAAAAGACTCTTTTTAGGCTTAATTTAGAAAGGACTCTTTTTAGGTTTAATATTCAAAGGACATTTTTTGGAAGTATTTTTTAAAGTAATATTTTTTTAGAGGCTTTTTTGAAGTATTTTTTGCAAAAATTTTAAAATGAGTTTTTTTTTTAAATTAAATATTTTGTGATGTCTTTTTTAATTGATTTTTTGTCTAAATTTTTGAAGGAAATTTTTTGAACTTCATACTCTATTGTCATGGGAAATCGAAGGAATTGTACAATAAAATATGATCGAAAAAGAGACCCTTAGGAATGTAGAGCAAAGACGAGAAAATCTCGAAAAATAAAGATAGAAGAACTTTCAAATATTGAAGGGGAAAGTCAACCTCAACTAGAAGTTGAAGCAGGTATGTAAATGGAAATATTATGAATTTGATATATTTAAAATTTTCCTAGTGTAAAATGTGAAGCTTAATTTTTATTTGATGAACTAATTTGAAAAATATTTTGCAATGTAAATAGAGAGAGATATTCCTCAAAACATTGTTGATGAGATACAAAATTTTGAAAGAGAAAGTGAAAGAGATATTGAACCAATGATTGAAGATGGTGAAAATGATGAAAGAAATTCAAGTGAAGAAATTGAATCACAAGGTATATATATATATATATATATGTTGAACACATGCACATATTATTGAAATTATACATATATTTATTAATTTAATTATTTATTGAATATGTAAACTTATTATGTACTATTCATTCGAATATGTACAGATGAAATCAATGTCAATGATGAGATGTTAGAAAATGTTGACACTCACACATATGGAGATAAAAGGGCTGACCATATTATACGATATCGTGTTAACCATATTTTTAATACGTACTTCATAATAGAAAATGTGACAGTTCAAGCCCAAATGTTGAAAGGTCTCCTGTCATGAAGGAAATTAAAAGAAGCTACGACTTTATTGCGTATTCGAAAATCAACCAAAGATAAAAAAATGAAGGAAAATGTGATATAAAATATAAATAGTGCTATAAATTCAATTAGAAGATCTAGATAGTAAAATGTTTCAGTTGTACGTAGAGCAATACATATGGCAGTGATTTCATCAAGTACTAAAGAGAATTGCTTGGTAAAATCTATGGCACTAGCATTAGGAACCTCATGAAAAACTTTGCACAAACATCAGAAATTATGGTTACAAATAGATGTAAATGATGAACTCGCTTATTGGAGAGCTATTTGTAGGCAACCATACAAAGATAAACTTGGAGAAAATGTTAAAAAGGTAATATATGAATATTGTAAGAAAAATTCGCGTGTTTCGCCAACTACAAAGCATGTGATGCGAAGAAGAATAACACGAAATCAGTACAAAGAACATGAATAACATTTCTTGGATACCACTCGGATAGATTTGTTTAACAAGTTCGAAGAAGAGAATCGTGAAATTCATGTCCCAATCAGTGCTTTTGTTCAACAAAAACCACGGTATGTAAAACCTAGCACCGTACGTGACACTTGTTGTTGTCGTTATCATGTGGAATTTGAGTTATATTATGAAACATTCCTTAATTTTGGTAGAACATTTGGAAGGATTCACCTCCACCTTCCACTATATTTGATTTCATATCTCAAATTCTATGTGAATTACAAAGCGATGAACTATTTTATGAAAATAAATGAGTTGGTGGTAAAAAATGCGATGATAGTGGAAATTTGACTAAATTTCAAAAAAAATATCGTACTGATATAAATGAACCCCTTTGCAAACATACTTGTGGACGCTAAAGAAGTTGTTCAATGGTGCATCGTTGTACTAATCCATGAGGCTAACCGATCAAGGGAAGTGCGAAGGTACATTCAATTTAATTTTTATTGGATATCCAATTTTAAACAATGTACATTTTGATGGTATTTTGATACCATATTTACATTCTTCTTTGAATTTTCCATATATAGATTTTTTTGGCATATTGGGGTCGAAGATGTAGATAGATCAATTGGAAATGACATTGAAACAATAAAAGTGACTTGAAAATTGCATTCAATTAAAACAAAGTCGTCCACAAATGTGTTTGTATTGGATAAAATAAAATATTATTGTTTTTTTCATGTTTGCATAGATAACACAAAATCCAATGATGTTTGTGAAAACAAAATGTATGTAAAATATTGGAAACATACAGAGCTAAATACAAAGGGAAAAATGTTCATTGCAATGTTTGAAGAAATGCAATCAGAGGAGACTACAATATCATCCGATGGTGATCGAGTTTATGATCTTGTTAGAGAAGGTAACATTTGATTTTCTTTCAAATGATAAAGATCTAGAAATAAATTTAAATACATAAGTTTGTTAAGTTTGTTTTATTGTGCAGGAAATATTTTTGTTGTAATTGCACCAACTGACAACGATGAAAATGTGAAGTATTATTTGATGCGTTTCACTAAACGAAAAATGAAATTATTAGAAAAATATAATGATCACGAGTTTCCATATGAAATAGGATCTATTATATTGAAAGGTTAATTTTTCAGACAAACTAATCAAAGTGGGGATGTTGTTTACTTTGAAGACTATAAACCTGATGTCATAAGTTGTCAATATAGTCACCTAGTGTGTGCAGCATGCATAAAGTTGATAGAGGTTCAATCAAAGAAAAAAACAAAAATTAAGAAATGGAAAATGTCAAAATCCAATCATGAATGGATCATTGAATATGGCATTCCATTGGAATGTTTTTGATTGAACTGCACAAAAATTTCTTCTCTTTGGATTATGTTTTAGAACTTCTAGAATTCAACTAAAAATTGAGTTGCCTTGATATGTTATGGGTGCAAGTGTTTGCACATGTACACATTATTTTGGTACATGCACAATAGGATCAACTGAAAGTAGATTTTCTATACATGCATTGATGAAAAATGTTACATGTATTGAATATATATATGTTCTAGAATGCAATTAATTGTTCAAGTAGTTTTACTATATGTGCATTGATGAAAAATGTTTCATGTACAGAATATATATGTTCTAGAATGCAATTAACTGAAAGTAGTTTTTCTATGTGCAATGATGAAAAATGTTGCACGTATTGGATATATACACGGACTAAATGTGACCAGTTTTTCTCGTGGTATTTTCTGGTAAAAAGTATGGAATGTAAATAAATCATCCACAGTATAGTTTTGTATGAAAATTCCTTTCAGACAAGAGACTTGGAGCACTTCTCTGACTTTTGGTGGGATTTTACCCACATCTCTATTTCTGATAGAAAATCTAGAACAAAATTTGTCTATCCAATGGTCAGATATGTTCTAGGAAATTAACTGAAAGTAGATTTTCTATGTGCATTGATGAAAAATGTTGCACGTATTGGATATATGTGTGTGTGTGTGTGTGTTCTAGAATGCAATTAACTGAAAGTAGCTAAATTCTATAGCCACTGATGAAAAGTATCTTAATTATATTTACATTGATGAAAAATGTTGAAGTACTGGATATATATGTTCTAGAAAGCAATTAACTATTCAAATAGCTTTTCTATGTGCATTGATGAAAAATGTTGCACATAATGGATATATATGTTCTAGAATGGAATTAACTGAAAGTATATTTTCTATACATGTGCATTGATAAAAAATACTGGATATATATACATTATAGATTGCATTTTTAAAATTTTATGATTGTTTTCAACACATCTAACAAGACCTAGAATCTTATGATTGTTTTTAGATATATATGTATATATACATCAATATGTATTGTACTTCACAACATTACTTCACATGCCAAATGTACTTCAACCATCCAAAACTGGAGTTTTAAAAAAAAATTGATTATATCACAACGTTACTTCACATGCCATGCCAATTTTAATTCAACTATCCGATAAGAAAATTTAACATTATATCACATGCCAAATGTATATCAACCATCCAAAACTTAAAAGTTTTAGTTTAGCAAAAAATTATAGATCACAACATTACTTCACATGCCAAATGTACTTCAACCATCCAAAACTTTAAATTTAAAAACTTTTTGATTATATCACAACATTACTTCACATGCCATGCCAATTGTAGTTCAACTATCCAATAAAAAAATTTAACATTATATCACATGCCAAATTTAGATCAACCATCCAAAATTTAAGTTTTAATTTAACAAAAAATTATAAATCACAACATTATATCACATGCCAAATGTAGATCAACCATCCAAAACTTACCAAAACTTAAGTTTTAAAAACAAAAATAATTATAACACAACATTACTTCACATGCCAAATGTAGTTCAAACATCCAAAACTTAAGTTTTAAAAACCAAACAAATTGTAACACAACATTACTTCACATGCCAAATGTAGTTCAACCATCCAGAAATTGAGTTTTAAAAACATTATATATCACATTCACATGCACCAAATGTAGTTCCCATAAAATATGTCCAAAATTTGTAGATCTCACAAGTATCAAGCATCAAGTTATATATGAATGCCTCTAGATAATATATAAAAAATTAAATTTAAGACTAGAAAGCTCAATCAAATCTAGAAATCATCCATCAAATACAGATGGATGTAGTGTCTTTCCCAACAAAGTCTCAATCCGTGAGCTATCCCGCGAAGCATGGGGAACCTGTACACAATTCACATACAAACATGAACATTTTATGTTTTAAAATTGAGTGAGAATATATAGAACTTCATGTAAAAAAAAAAAAAAAAATCATGCAATACCTCATGAGGTTCCCTCTCCATTTTTTGCTCGTCTGCTACAACTCCCCCCATGGGAACATCTCAAACAATAAACTATACAATATACACATACATATACATATACATATATATATATATATATATATATATATATATTAAAAAATTTCAAATGAAAATGCATATATATAAACTTATTTTCAATAATATTAAAATGGTTGACTTGTTCAAATGGTTGAAATGGTGTGGTTGTTCCTATCTCCATCGCTAGAGTCCGTGGAGAAACAAAATCCTCTATAGAAACCTAAAATTAAAAAAATTAATTTAAGTATAAAATAACTCAATATCAAGATCTCAATTTATAATAAAACTTTTAAACTTCAATTTATAAATTATAAATTAAAAACATATATATTTAAGTGAAAAAATCAATACTTTTGTAGGTGGATTTAGCACATCTCCTAAGAGAGGCTGCAAAACAAAATCTCCAAAAACCTAAGATTTGAAAATTTTAAAATAACTCAAGATATAGATATATCTCATTTTTTAATGTAACTTTCTGAGGTGGAATATATAACTTAAAAAAATAAATTTTAAAAGTGAAAAATTGTCCATACTTGTTGTGAATCTGACACATCTCTTAAGTCAGTAGAAGGTACATCTCCCAGGGTAGAAGAAGGTACTTCCATCCCAAAAACATGGGACGGAATCAAAATCTGTTAAAACATTTTATTATATATATACATGAAAATGTATATGTGTGCACAATTATTTATTTTAAAAATATCAAGTTTAAAAAACACTAACATTTGCCAACA
The DNA here is from genome assembly GCA_034641835.2 of Pinus albicaulis. Lineage (NCBI taxonomy): Eukaryota > Viridiplantae > Streptophyta > Pinopsida > Pinales > Pinaceae > Pinus > Pinus albicaulis. The sequence goes on along the minus strand of CM076580.1, from coordinate 1,457,226,157 downwards.
TATCTTGTTGGTGAGACTCATCTTGATTGTTTGAACCAGAGGCTCCAAACGTCATATTAACATTTTCGTCATTCATCAAGCGTGAGAATTGGAAATGGTGTTAACATATAATGATACATTTTTGTTAGATTAATGTATACAAATAAATGTATGTATATATATATTTATTACAAATTGTGTGTACGTGTTAAAATAATTGAACCCTAACCATTAACACATATCATTCCGATGCCCTCTTCCTCATGAAAAATTAGGTCATGTCAACCATTGCGACAATTCTTTGCATATGCTTTGAGATCTTCAACACTCATGTTGTCAGTCTCTTCATATGTATAATATAAAAAATTTGTGTGTGCATTATCAAGTTCTCTTTGTCGATTCAGACAAACATCATCTCCACCAAATTCACTGTGAAAATTGTTGATGATGGCATCCCTTTCTTCTCGACTAATTTGAGAAGTGGCTTCCATCTCTGACTGCAAATCTTGGACACGAACAGGTCACCTAACGAATGGTGGCTCAGGATGAGGCAACTTAGAATCATGCCTATCGCCCCTACGATCACACAATCGACCTTTCCCATGACCAAAAAATTCAGAGGGAAGGTCATTGTAAGTGGGTTTCATTTGCAAAAGGAATTCTGCATAAAATAATTTTACAAAATAAAGAGGAACCTCGTCGTTCCATGGGAGTCTTCCATAAGCCGCAAGGTGTCTATCATACAAATAGTGAGCTATACCAGGGTTCTTGAAATATTTCACCTTCAACATCTTTCTTTTCAGCCCTTCTTTGAAATTAAACATAAACTTTGCCATTGTTATAAATATTTCTTTAACAACCTCCCATTTATTAGGACCCATCAGTGTTTTCTTTCTTTTTATCATGACATCCACAAAAGTATCCGTGGTTTGCCCAAACTTTTGGTACACATCTACTAGTTGGCCTAAAGAATGTGTAACTATTTCCAATATTTATCAACTCTCAGCAGGTACAGTAAAAGACACGAGATCTCTCTGCAATTTTGCATGAAGATGTTGACACCATTTTAAGGTGCATTGTTGCATGTTTCTTTTCCATGGTATATCATAAATTTCAGACGAATAAGTCGTGGTGGGTAGACAACCTTCTTCTTGAATGAACCGTTCTGCCCTATGTCTTTTTTTACCAACATTTGGAGCATTTTCAGCCTCTGCATCAATATATAAAAAAATTTGTATTAGAAAAAAACACATGTAATTTTTTTTTTTACAAATTGAATGAAAAAAATATTCAAATTGATGGAAACCTTAATGTGGTTGACTAGCATCTTTCCCACCCTGAAACTATTGAGAACCAGAATGACCATGCTGACAACCAACACCACCATCCATTGATTGGCCTCCAGAGGAATAAATATCACCACCTTCACACAACCTGATAGCACTTATTGATGGCCCTCTAAGGGGATTTGAACCACCACCAAACTCTCGAGACGAGAGAGAAGCTTCATAAAAAAATACAAATTTATAATCAATTGAAAAATAAATTCATACATATAAATACACGTACATATTCATTGATTAAATTGTGTGAACCATACCACGACTAGGTGAACCGTGGGCATGCTTCATTTATGGAGTAGAGACCCTTCTCCTCTTAGCTCCTAAAAAATAAAAATGAAACTTATTAAAAACTAATTTAACTCACAAATTTGATAAAAAATCAATGCCATACGTACACACATGTAAGTATATGTATGGATATTTAAGATTATATTTAAATACCATGAACATCCCTCGATCCCTGATCCCCCTCTCTCATAGAGATATGAGATTCTGTTGATCTTCATCATTCATCCTCCATGATATATATATCTATGGTGGACATTTACAATTATTTTTTTAAATGACTAATTTAAAATATATTCAAAATACATTTCAGAAAATTAATGTAATTGAGTGTACACAAATTATGTAAAACACAACTTTCAAAGCACTAATTGAACATGTGTGAAACTCAATTTAAGCAAATTTTTTTTATGAAAATGTTAAGTTCACCAAATTTCACTTTACATGGTGGGAAAACACTTGGTATAAAATTGAAAAAACACATTGTCATTAAAAAGGAAGTGAAACTCCATTTAAACAAAAATTTGTTGAAGTTCCCACATTTTAATTCTATAAAAATGTGAAGTTCACCATTTGTTGCAAATGTGAAGTTCACCAAGTTGCGCTTTATATGGTGTGGTGGGATCACACTTGGTATATAATTGAAAAAAGAACATGGTCATTGATGCATTTATACGTACAAAACACACATATATCCAATATATGTTACAACGTCCATCAATAAATTTTGAAGGAGAGCGTCTGAACACTAATTCATCTTTGAGAGACGAATCTTGAATTTTTTAAGAAGAGCGTCTCAAAACTAATTCATCTTCAAGAGATGAATATTGAAGTTTTGAAGAAGAGCATCTCAAAACTAATTCATCTTTGAGAGATAAATCTTGCATTGGCATTGCCCCATATAATTCTAATTCATCTATTAATTCATCTTTGATAGATGAATCTTGAATTGGCATTTCCCCACGCAATAGATCAGTAGACATATTATTCACATTTGTATAATGTCTTATACTAAAAAATTGAAATTGGCTAAAAATATTGTTTTCTATTCCATGTAGTTCTTTTAGCCTCTCGTTCTTAACATGGTACACGACATTCATCTAGTTGCATGAAAGTTCAAAATTGGTGAAAACTACAACTCCATTTGATCCATAATCCATAGTTGTTCCCAAGCCTTCTATCAATCCAATATAATATGCATCGTTGTTTCTTGTTTTTCTTGGTATATTCATTTTCCTTTGGACGACTTTGCTAGTCGCAATATTGGAAAACACATATTTAATCACTGCTTTCCCTAGATTGGGATAGCAAGAAACATATATGCATGATTTCCATTTTCCAACCATATTTAATGGTATTTTTATCCCTGGAAAAAACAAAATTCAATAAAAATATATATTAAATTGACATTTGTTGCAAATGCATGGGAGAAATGACACATGATCATGAGATAAATGACATGTGCATGGTTTATCTTAAAGTTTTACTTAAAAAGTTTATTGTAGAATTCACATCTAGAATTAATGGGAGGAAGCCTCTATTTTGTGGGAGAAATGAATTTTATGCACTTACTAAAACATCTAGTTATGTCAAAAGTCACACCTTTATGAGTTTGTCAGATAAATGAAATAGAAATGACACATGCCTTAAAGTTTTCATAAAATTTTATTGGAGAAGGGAGAAATGACACATGTACACAGTTTTCCTTAGATTGGTTGAGGTTTATGGATATGAAAATGAATAACTTCTATTTAGATCTGTTACAAAGATTGACTGTAGGGGAATTTACTGGATATGTCACCTTTGAGAAAAGATGAGATCTAGAGGCTACCAAACCCTTTACGGACTCTACCTTTAGAACTTGTAGAAGTTAACACTCAACAGAAAAACTAAAATACTATGGGAGTTCAAAATCCTATGAGAGTTTAGCCACATTAGGTTCAATTTTTAGGCCTTTAAGCTTTAGAAAAATGACAGTTACATGGTTTGCAAAATTATTTTATGCACTTACAAAAGACATGGTTTAAAGTTAATGGGAGAAATCCAACATGAATTATATGCTTTAAAAACTTTGCGTAAGAATTTATGGGAGAAATGACACATGTACAGAATTTCCCTTAAAGTGGTTGAGGTTTATGGATATTAAAATGAAGAACTTCTATTTAGATATGTTACAGAGATTGGCTGTAGGGGAATTTACTAGATATTTCACCTTTGAGAAAAGATGAGATCCAGAGGCTACCTGGACCTTTACAGACTCTTCCTTTAGAACTTGTAGAAGTTAACACTCAGCAGAGAGACTATAATCCTATGGAAGTTCAAAATTCTATGAGAGTTCAGCCACTTTAGGTTCATTTTTTAGGCCTTAAGGCTTGAGATAAATGACATTTACATGGTTTGAAAAACTATTTTATGCACTTACAGAAAACATGATTTAAAGTTAATGGGAGAAAGACAACATGACATGTATGCTTTAAAAAATTTGCCTAAGAATTTATCGGAGAAATGACACATGTACACAATTTTCCTCAAAGTGGTTGAGGTTTATGGATATTAAAATGAAGAGCTTCTATTTAGATATGTTATAAATATTGACTGTAGGGGCATTTAATGGATATGTCACCTTTGAGAAAATATGAGATCTAGAGGCTACCTAGCCCTTTACAGACTCTGCCTTTAGAACTTGTAGAAGTTAACACTCAACAGAGCGACTAAAATCCTATGGAAGTTCAAAATTATATGAGAGTTAAGCCACTTTAGGTTCAATTTTTAGGCCTTAAAGCTTGAGAGAAATGACATTTACATGGTTTGCAAAATTATTTTATGCACTTACAAAAAACATGCTTTACAATTAATGGGAGAAAGCCAACATGACATGTATGCTTTAAAAACTTTGCCTAAGAATTTATGGGAGAAACGACACATGTACACAGTTTGCCTTAAAGTGGTTGAGGTTTATGGATATTAAAACGAAGAACTTATATTTAGATCTGTTACAGATATTAAAATGTTCATGGTTTACCCAGTTGTAAATGGGTGCAGATATCTATATGAATTGGATGTCATTATTAGTCCCTGCCTACGATAGCGTAGGGATTATAGCGTTAGCTCCATGGTTGATTAACTATTAAATCATTGATTGAATGCCTTAACCAAAGTGAACCAAAGTTTAAGGATGGAAATTGGACTACAAGAAACTTTTAACCAAAATTTTAAAATCAACTTCTTCTTATTGTAACAGTTATCTCGCTCCATGTTATTTCAGTGAGGGAAAGTTCACCTTTTGGATTTGTTTTTGGAAATTCTACCCTGCATGGCTCTCTTCCAAGAAACCCTTTGTTCATGATCCGAAGTAATTGGTATACTTTTAAGCATCTATCCAGGCTGGCATGCTATCGGTGTCGATTCTGTTGGAAAGGCTGGAGGTCAATTTGGCATATGGAACCCTTCTATGTTCAAATTTCAGGCTTTTAAATTTTTTGGTGCCATATTGTTTTTGGGGTCTTTTAAAGGGTTGTATGTGAAGATTAATGTTATCACCTGTATGCTCATTGTTATAACCAGGCTTCCTTTTCGGAGGGCATGATGTCCTCTGGGATTTTAATGGCTGAAAATTTGATCGTTATTGGTGATTTCAACTCAACTGTGGATGCCAGAGAATTGTGGAATTGTAGGGATCATGAGGACCCGTTGGCTGATCATATTAGTAAGATCTTATATGATTATAGTTTGATTGATGTTCGGCCTTCACCCTTAGTTCTGGCATGGACCAATAGACGTCAGGAAGAGGAGTTTATTGGAAAGCATATTGACAGAGCAATGATAAAGGAGACTTTGTTTCGCCTTTTGGGAAATATGAGGTCTCACGTGAATTCTTCAACAATTTCAGATCATATGACAGTTTTTCTTTCATTACACTGTGAGCCCAAGAAAACTTGTTTATCATTTAATTTCAATAGAGTGTGGTTGGATGTCTATCATTTCAATAATACCGTCATCGCATTCTGGAGGAAGGATGAGGCTTATGTTGGGTTAAGGGGGTGGAAAAAAATTACAGAAAAGCTTAGGAGATTAAAAATTCTTGTGAAGTCGTGGGAAAAGAAAAAAAGGAGAATTTGAGGTGTGAACTAAATGAACTCAAGACCGAGGTGGCAAAAATGTATGATAACATGATGGTGGTTTCGACAGATGCAGATGTATATATCTGTTTGGAGGGCCTTGAAAAATGCGTAATGGAAATTCTGAAAATCCAAGAAACGTCGTGGAAGCATAAAAGAAGAATATAGTGGCTTAAGGATGGGGATCTGAATACCAAATTATTTCACCAAACATCAAATGGTCGAAAAAATTAAAACTCTATCTCGCATATAGAGGCTCCAAATGGAACAAAGGTGTTTTCTACTGAAGAGATTCAACATTAAGCATATCAATATTTTTCGGAGTTCTATAAAGAAGGTTAGGAGATTGACCACCATAGCTAGAAATGGGTTCTTCAACATATGCCTCATATGTTTGATTAGGTGGAAAATCAATGTCTGGGGAGGGAAGTCACAAAAGGAGAGTTTGAAGTAGTTTTAAAGTCCTTTTCCCATGACAAGAGCCCCAGCCAAGACGGCTATCCTGCATAATTTTTTATATAATTCTTTGATTTATTGGCGAATTAATTGTTACTAGTCATTGAACAGGCTTGTAGGTCTAGCTTCATCTATGGAGATATGAAATCTACTTTCTTGGGGCTGATTCCTAAATCATCAGCACCCAAATCCTTCTCTGGCTTCAGATCGATATATTTATGCAATGTAGTCTATAAGATCTCATAAAAAATATTTCGCACCAGGATCATAGGGGTTCTAGCATCCTTCATATGTGAGGAAATATTTTGGTTCCTAAAGGGCATCTCTATTCATTTTTAAGTGGAGATTGCACAAGAAGCGATGCATTCGATTCATACAAGAAAAAAGGAGGCACTTATAATGAAGACTGACATTTTTAAGGAATGTGATACTGCTGATTAATCTTTCATTAAAATTATTCTGCTTAAGGTGGGCATATCTTTGACAAATATCATTCAAATCATGGCATGCATCTCTTCTGTCAAGTATGCTATTCTAATCAATGGGTTGCCTACAAATTTCTTTGTTGCTAGGAGAGGAATCAGACAGGGATGCACTCTATCCCCTTTCATTTTCATTCTCATTATTGACCGTTTCAAAAATTTAATGAAAATGGCTAAACAAGCGAGGTATTTTCCAGGACTATATTTCTCCTCTACTATTTGTATTACTCATTCATTGTTTGTAGATTTTTTACTTGTCTTTGGTAGGCTCCTTAGAAATACTTGGTTATATCTCCACTATATTCTCATTCGCTTTGGAGCTGCTTTAGGTCTTCACAATAAAAAAGAGAATTATTTTCTGATATATGAGAATGGAAATCCAAATGAAATTAATTTTGTAGCAGAGTTTATGGGGTCTCAAACTAGACAATTAATGGAAGGCCTCACCTATTTAGGGTTAAAATTGAAATCTTGTGCCTACAAGGTGTTGGACTGGATGTGGTTGGTCAATAGAATCATAAATAACATTCTAAATGGACTAAAAAGTGGCTCTCGCTTGGAGGAATATATATCCTACTCCAAGCAGTTTTAACGCATTATTTTGTTTATTCGGCACATCTCTTTTAAATTCCTGAGCATACTGTTGGAAAAATCAATTCTATCATTTCTCAATTCATATTGTTTGGCTCTCTAAAGGTAAAAAGTATCCATCATTGCAGAAATGATAGTGTCGCCATCGTGAAGCATTTTTGAGGTTGGGGGATTCTAAATATTCGTATCTTAATAAAATATCTACTCATTAAGTCACTATGGCGTGCTCTAAAATGGGAGGGGATTTGGTCCCTCATTATTCAGAGTAAATATGTTGTTGGGGATCCTATTCCTAATTTGTATAGTGGGCTCATTCTACATGCGGACTCGTCTTCTCAAATTTGGAGGAGCTTCACTAAAATCATTCCCTTGCTGGCTGATCGGTTAGTCTAGTATTTCATAAATGGTCAAAACATTACCCTGGGATGTGACAGGGTCGAGGGTATTGATGCTAAGTCTCTCTTAGATGAATGGTTAAACCATCGATTGGTGCACCGAGAGATTTTATTCTTATCTCAGGTCATTCTTCTCTAGAATCTAGGTTCCCCGATCTCGAAGACGCCGGAACAGTTGGGTCTTCAAAGTAGGGACGTGGTGGAGTGGAAATGAATGGTGAAGGTGCTCCGGTTGGCGGGATTTTGCTATCAAGGTGAGAGTGATCAAAATATGGGATGGGTATTTGGTGGGTGGTGGTATGCAGGTTAAAGATATATATTATTCTTCAATTTGCAGGCAGTTGTCTAATCTCTCACCTTCCCCTTTTCAACAGGCATGGAGTTGGAACATCCCTACTAAGATTATTCTTTTGTGATGGTTGTTTTGTTAGAAAAAAATTCTGACATGGGACTATCTCATGAAGCATGGGTGTCATGGACCTGGGAAGTGTCATCTTTGTCTCTCGAGTGAGGCAACGACCTCTCATTTATTTTTCTCATGCTCTTTTACCTTAAAAATTTGGACCCTTTTTTCTGTCTTTCTATTGGGTCCTGATTGGCAACCAATAAATTGCATTGATACCATCCAGGAGTGGGGTGCCAAAAGGGGAATATATAAAACGTTTTCTTTATATTTGTTCTGGGATATTCGATGTGCGCATAATCATGTAATATTTGAAGGAAAGCCTTCCATCACCTCTCATTTACATGGCTCTATAATGTATTGGATAATAGGCCGGTCATCTCAACCATAAGTAGATAAAGATCTATCTTTCCGCATTTGCCCTCATTCCATTGCTATTTCGGCAATTTTTTTCAATGGTGCTCAATAAGGATTGATTTGCAGATGTGGGGCATGGATTAAGCTTAATGAGTCAGAAAGGTTTCATGTTTGTTGGAATGGTGGGCAAGGGTCTAATAACAAGGAAGAATTCATGGTTCTTTGGAGTGGGCTCTTGGTAGCCTTCAATATTAATCTGCCCTCTATTCATGTTAATGGGGACTCAAAGATCATCATCGATGGATTTTATAGAGAATATAACCTATGTTTGTAGGAAGTACAAGGATGGATTTACCACGTGAATTACCTTAGATCCAAGTCTCATGATTCCACATTGCACTACATATACAAGGAGAATAATACAAGTGTCGATGCCTTATCCAAAAAAGGACTAAATCTACCTTTCAACAAAATATATATTTTTCATTATAAGGCCTTCCAGATGATTCACAAACTTGATATCCCTGTAACTTGATGCCTTCATTGTCTTCTGCAAGGAAGCTCGATTTTTCAACCGAGTTGGTCCCTTATTTTTTTCTCTTCTGGCAGCTATCTAATTTTTCTTATATCCTTTTCATGTTGTTGTCATAGTTTGGATCCTAATTGGAGGATTGAAAATCTGATTTTTAATTTTTGGCACATATGATTAAGCAAGTAGGCCACCTTAATTTTCACGACTAAAAGTTGACCTTCTCCTCTCATTGATCCATATATGGAATTTTTGTTTGGTATACAATCTGATGTCTGTGTTGATGTTTTTTTTAATGTCTTGTCAGGTTCTTTTGTGTGGATGATTATCATTGTGTTTTATAACACTCATGTGCTAGTATAAGACATTGTTTTCATTCCATGATGAATCCTCTTTTGGCCTTTCTCTTCAAGAAGGAACAATGGATGGGAATTTTTTGTTTCATGTCTTCTCATGGCTCTAGTATCGAACCTTGGCTAATGCCAGTAGAACATGTATTAATGGTAAATGTAATCTTTACATAATATAAAAAACATTTTTTCTTTCTTAAAAAAACAAATGTAGGTGCGAGAAAATTATTTTATGAAAAGTAGGAAGGTTCGAGAAAGTAAATTATTTTATGCATTATCCATTACAATACATATCCAAAGCCAAAACCTCACTTACAACAAGATGCCATGTGTCACTTTTCTCGTCCTTCTCACCACTTGTTACATCCTCTATCTCATATCCTCTCTTCATTCCACGCAAAATCCTCCTCTATCTCCTATCTCGTCCTCATTCCATGCAATATCCTCCTCGCACCTCTTCATTTCTCTTGCCCCTCTTCAGTACATCGAAAACACATTGAGTTTTTCTTCAAATTTCTCTATTGGGGTTAGTTCTTCATTCAAATTGGTCGTCTGCTCATGTTGGTTCTTCAACTAGATCTAAGAAATTATCATAGCATGTTCATGTTAGCCTACTGTTCTTTGCAATAGGTCTTCTCTTTGCAATAGGCCATTGTTATCTACAATAGTTGAGCTTACATTTAGTACAATGAATCAACGATGCATCAACTCGATGCTCGATTCTGTATTGCGAGGAGGCCACATGAACCTAGATGGATGAGGCCAGACTAACATGGATGGAATGTGGAAAAAGAAAATAGGGCTAGGAGAATAAATGAATATTAGGCTGGACAAAGAAAGAGAATGAGACGATGAGAAGGATATTACTTACATGCTTCATGGCTAAGTTGATGGTAGGCTTCTTGAGCTTGTTGGCTACATTTGTATGTGGTAGACAAATACAATACAGTAGAAATATTTTATCACGGTAGTTTGTCTAGATTTTGTATGTGGTAGACAAATACAATACACTGAAAATCTCCTGTCATGGTAGCTTAGCTTATCTAAACTGCTTATGTCAATGGTTTACCCCTAAGGGCCTTTATGGAAAAAGTGAGCCTAACCTTTCATGGGCAGTAGGGGTATTCAGATATGTATTTCAATTGTTCTTGTAACAGATGAATGTATGTATGCTTATTTTCTTCTAATCTAAATGTGGATAAATTGGACATTGTTTGAATTAATATTAGTAGGATGAAAGAGTAAGTGAGGCATAGAAAATATCTATACAATAATTTTGAAAACACAATCGAGTATATCAAGTTAAAATATTTGCGGTTTTAATGGATTCTTAACATAAATGAAATAAAAATTCAAGAAACGGTAGGAAAATGGTAACACTATATTAAGGAAAACCCTGAATAGGGGTAATTTGGTGTTAGAGGGTTTAGTTCAAAGGTCGAACCCGGGTAATTTGGTGTTGGAGGGTTTAGTTCCAAGGCCGAGCCGTGAGGCAGCCAAGGAACCAATCCCTCTAATCACGCAAACCAAGGTTAAATTTAATCAAACCATTATCACACGCATAATGTATATGATTTAACTTGGAAACTTGAAATAAAAAAGTGATAATTACACCAAGACTGATAACCAAAGAACAATAATCATAGCACTATAATAAAACCCATAATGACATTTCCTATTAAATAGAATTCATCTAAGTAATTATGTTAGGGAAAAATGTGTAGCAAACGTAAGGAATAATAAGTTTGCAAATGTTCCATTGATAAATTATAGAACTACTTGTTGGAAATACTCCCAACCATCACCATGAAAAAAGAGTGGCAACAACCCACTATTGAATTCAATTTTTTTGGATGAAGGACAAGGAGAAAGTTTTCAAATCCAAGGCGTTTTTCACGCAATCTAGGCGTTAAATTTCTTACCCGTAATTGAATTATCATTTTCTTGCATACCGCAACCCACAAATTTTTAGTTGTAAATCTTAAACCTTCCGTCGAAGTTATGTTTCTGCCAATGCGATATCAACAGGACCCACCTTACCGTTATCACATTAACCAGATCGTGATTTTTTTTTGTTTCCGCTTATCCCTTTTTTCTTGGCATTTCACACTTACAATGTTTTACCTCATCACCGACCACACTTCGCAACATTTAGAATTTACCTTTAAGCACTTCGCTGAAACTTATTTCCCCACCGATGTGATTTTGTGGGACCCTCAACCTTACTGCATCGTGCCTGCACTTATTTGACTTGGGATGTGATCTTAAAGGGCACTTGGAAATCTCACGAGGATAGCGCATCAAAAGCACCCACAAGATCAAGAGGAGAGCTCCCACAACTTAAATAGTTTATGTTGCGATTCGATATGTGACACGCCACATCGCAATCACAAATTATTACGTTTTCCCGTATCGCGCAAATGTTAAAAGTTATAATCACCAGTATGCGATTTGCGATGGAGGCCCAGATTCAATGTGTTTTCAGAGATGGAATCCATAATATTTCAGGTCCGGTTTATTATGTTTTTTATGTTGTTTTCATGTAGAAACAATAGAACAGGAAGAAGGATGTTTTGGTTGATAACAGTCCCGTTCTACATTGAATTTAATTGAATTGCAAGCTCCAGGCTAATTTTGTATAAAATAATGTAATTTCATTTTGTTTTAGTGATATGAGTCGAATATAGAGAAGATTTGAATAAATTGGAAAATTATTCCTCTCCTGTGTTGCTCTCGCTCTCTGTCTGCGTCTGTGAATTGTTATTTCCCCAGATATTTGCATTCTCTGTGTTGATGGGGAAAAATGCATCCCTCTGTGTCGCTTTATTTCCAATTTAAAACATGGTATCGGAGTAGGTCTAGGCTCTCAGTGAAAGAAAGTGTTATTTACTAAAGAAGTTGAAATATTGTTTGAGAAGCGGATTCTCCAATAGTGAGAATTCTATTGTTTTCCCTTCACTTGAATTATTTATTGATAAATATATAAAAGGTTGCAGGACAAGGTAGGAACACATAATACATCATTAAAATGACCATTATCTAGATGAATGGTTCCAGACCCTACAATAATAAGAGATCTATCAGCGCCAAATTTAATGTTTTTGGTGTTACAATGATTTTAATAAGAAAAAATGGCTTTATTTTTGGCCATGTGGTAAGAGGCTGCAGAGTCAATGACCCATTTATGAGAATGAGAAGGAGAAGATAAATTTAATGCATAACCCGATTTTGATGCTTGAAATCCATAGGGAGAAAGTGTCATTCGTGAAGATGAAGTTGAAGAGTTCTCCAAATTGATTTTATGCTTCTTCATTGCTGCTTCCAAGGATTTCATCTTCTTAAAACATTTGGACTCTACATGGCCATCACAATTACAAAATTTGCAATGTCTATCTATTTTCTTCCCTTTGTTTTTATTTTCCTTATCAGTTTGTTGAGTTGATTTTTCAGTTTGCGGCTGAAATTGCTTAAGACCCTTGTTTGGTTTAGGACCATACTTTTAAGGATGATTCTTCTTAGGATTATTTTGATATGGTTGTTTTGGGGCTACTAAGGATTTCTTAGAAGAGTTTCAAATATTAATAAGACCAAGGTGTAAGAGTTTTTCTTGTTCTCTTATCAAAGAATCACAAAAGGCATCAAAGGAGGGGGACTTGTATGTTGTTCCTAGAAAAATGAGGGCTCCTCTAGTGGAATTGAAGGTGGAAACAAATACGTAGTATGTAGGGCCATGCTTAGCAAGAATGGAATAGATAAGGCTACCATATTCCTTTTTTACCTTACAACCTTCTAAAAGAAGTCTAAGGGTATTGAATTTGGACAAAAAATCTTCAATAGAGGAGAAATTATTGGGGTACAAAGTAAGAAACTAATTTTAAGGATGGTGGGTCATGATTTCATTTTGAATGCCAGAAGCAATATTTAGCTTTTTCATAGCTACATCACATGTGTCAATTTCTTGGATATGAAATCGAAGATCTTGGGCAATGGACATTCCTACCAACCCTCTTGCTTGATCTTGTTTATTTTCCCATTTAGCAACTTTATCTCCATCGGTAACTTTAGTTTCTTGTCTTGTGGCTATTCTATAAATCCCTTTACTTCTATGTAAGTCTATCATGTAGGATAGATATTGTAAATAATTGGTGCTGTTAGGAATAACAAGGTATGCACTTTCCATTTTTTTAAAAGCACTGAAGTTGAGAAGGCTAAAACTAACTTCTCCAATGGAAAGATCTAAAAAAATTAGGTTGATTCAAAAAAATCGGCTCGGAAAATGGCTTTCGGACGAAGAAGTTATGCCTTTTTGCAAAAAAATTGTTCTAGATGCTAAATAGTGACTTGAAAGGTTGAAAGCTGAGGATGAAGTTCTACTCTTAAAATATATACCCTGCCTTTTCCAACCTTAATACAATAAGCTCACTTAAAAAAATCCTACTTTATGTGACCCACTTTTATAAATAAGTGAGAGTCACTTTTACATTGTTACTTTTACATATGCTTTTTAAATAAAACCCTCTTTTCAAAACTGACAACTTGCTAAAGAGATTTATAAGAAAAAGTAACTTAAAAAAAAAGCCTTTTAGAAAGAGAAGCTTGAGAAAGAGACTTGAAGCCAAGACATATATTCTCATATAGTAACTTTACACCAAGTGAGCTATGAAAAGGATTCTGTAATTGTTTGAAACGAGGGGCACTTTTTTTTTTTTTTTCTTTCTCTTCGATGTGCATGATTTTTACTGCAAAAAAGACACTAAATCCATGCAAAAAAATAAACCTCACAGAAGAATGTTAGATTTTCGGTTAGTGTTACCGGAAACAATCTATTTTTTCACTATTTTGTATTTCCTTTGATCGCACACAGATGCGGGGAAAGATCATATGTAGCAAAAAAATATCGTCTTGTTGTTTCTGATTTTTTGAGATCGCACCAAATGTAGGGAAAATAATACACAGATAAGAGGGTATGATACAAAACAGGGTAAATATGGAAAACAACAGTTGCATGCAGTCAAACTGGCTTCATATTTGGACCGACAACCGATGTGGCCCTAAAAATGGCTATGATACCATGTAGCAATTTACAGTATAAGTTCATTAGATCAAACACCAAAGGTCACTCCTCACAAATTGATCACAGATCATTAAACCACTATTTGACATGGTTAAAACCCTCAAAGAGGGAAATAGTCCACAGCTTGAGCCAACATGGCCATTTCAGGAAATTTATTAATATAAGGAAATAAAATTTAGAGAAGCCTCTCTCATAAACGGTTACCAGACAAATGACCCTGCATGCTCTTTAAATAAATATCATGGACTAATCGGGTGTCAAGCCATGGATCAAGTGTCAGTAATACCGAGGAGAGAGTGACCGTCAAATCACTACATATCGTGACCGTCATATTATAAGTTACAAATGTACAGAGTAAAGAAACAAAATTTAAATAATTCTACACTAGACCAAGTTATGCTAAACTATTTCCTATGTGTTGGAATATCCTAACACTAAGTGCTTTCCTTTTGACAAGGATTATTCTTCCTCCTCTTTCTATAACCAGTTTTTGCACTGCTGCTACTAATATCTCCTTCATGCATGAGCTAAAGCCTTTCGCAAATCTATTTTGTAAATGTAATATCTATGATTGTCTCAAAATACTTGTTATGAATATTTCAATACAATACAATACAATGTTTCATTCATATTGAAATAGCCCTAGATCACAATATTTTTCCATTTCTTTTCCTTTTCCTTTCATCTTCTCTTCCCTTGCACCATGTCTTTGTCTTGTATTTTCTATTATGGAGTCATTTCTTTCTCTTGCATCACAACAATGATCATGATTTTGTCTTTATTTGCATCTCTACATCAATATCTTTTTCAAACTTTATCTCTACAATATTTATACAAACATTCTCACAAAAGAATCAACACATCCTAAAGCAACATAAACTAAAACATTTCTTATTTTAGATTAATGCTCCTTTTCCATTACCCTTGCTATTGTTTCTGCATATGAAACATAACTTGCTTCAACATCTTTGTTGGAAGACTTATACTGCTTTTTTCTCCTGTTCATTTATGCATACATTAATTCTGCAATGGTTTTTCCATAAATTAATGATGTACAATTCTTGTTTCTCCTTTATTGTTCCTTGTTGCTACTCTTTTTTGTTTGCTACCCTTGTTGCTCCTTTGCCTTGTTGTTTTTCCTTTGCCTTTGTTTCTCATGTTGTTCCTTTGCCTTTTTTTTGCTCATTTGCCTTTTTTGTTGCCCCTTTTCCATCAATGACAAAAATTACATCAATCATAGGATTTTAAAAATTTAGAAAAGTTATTTTATTTCTTATTAATGCATTAACTAAAATATAATTTACTAATAAAAAAAAAATTAGCATGTAATAATTGCGATACCCCTATGTTTTTATGAAAATAGAATTTGTTTTATATTGAATTATTTTTAGTTGTGATGGCTAAGAGGCCATGATGAATTCGACTTAAAAATTATTAATAGAGTATGATGATGTAATAAAGGAATTTTATAAATAAAACTAGAAAATTAGTGGGAAAGAAACACTTGAGTAAGAGATTATTACCAAAAGTCTGGAAACCAATGTGGTGGATCGGATTAACATAATGCTTCCTTAAATTTCTCAGTTGAAGAAAATATTGAGCAAAGTATAAGAAATAGGTGCGAGAGAGAAAATAATTCTTTAAAGGAAAATATAAAATAAAAATAATAAAAAGCCTAGGCTAGTGGGTTAGAAAAACCCTAAAAGGAGGGGCACCACCAAGGAAAAATTTGTTGAGTATTAATGTATAGAATACATTATTTACAATCAGAAGAGGTTTCTTATTCCAGGCAAGGACTTCTCGGCTCTGGGGGATCCAGAGGATTTGTTTCAAGGTTGGGAGGAAAAGTGTTCTCCCAAGTGAATTTTCCAGCTTTTTTTCCAGTTAGAGATTTTTATTACTTTTACTTCATAGTTATCTTCTTAATATAGCTAAAATTTTGAATAATTGAATTGGATCTGCACTTTTTTCTACTAACATACATCTTTGTATGTAATGATTTGATAGATGTTACTCGCCTTATAGTTTTCACGTATGCCTTTGATAACAATAATATGTTCTATAACTATTAAGCATAATATGAAGGTTGTGTTTCCATAATTCGTGTCGTACATATGAAATCGATAAAAAAATTATTCGATTGGTTATATATATATATATATATATATATTATATGGATAAATAGTTAACTTCTTATGATTCAATCTATTAAGAGAAATATTGAATTCAACGGTTGTGGTTTGGATGAGCTATATGTTTGTTTTATAATATATTATCGATTTATTAAAAACCACACAATGCTCAATCAATGCTCTATTCAGATGGTGTATTTTGTTAAAGGACTTATGTGTTCCATAGATCATGGGAAAGGAGAGAAATTTTTTTATCATGAATAGAAATAATTTACCATAACCATTGTGGTTATGGTAGAGTGCAAGATATTAACTCTCACAGACAATATAGAAAAGTGGTATAAACTCTGAGTGAATTTTTCATGGATGATTCTTTTGTAAGAAGGTGAAATTAGCTAAATGAAGAAATGAGTTTGTTTCAAGTAAGTCTCCACTCAACTACAAAGTGAGATGATATGTTTACCTTCTAAGGTGGGGCTGGATTTTAGAGGTGAGCCCCAAGTTTCAAGACTAAATCTCAAACCTCGGGATATAGACTATTGCAGAAACCTGAATATTTCGATGGGAATATGGAGTAAATACCCTCGAGTTGCGATGAACAAAATCAGAAAATAAGGTTTTTAAATATAAATCAACTCTATCTATAATTAATAAGTACTTTTTCATAAGACCTTGGAATTAAATTAGAAATAATTCATAGGTTCATTAATTGGTATTAGTATAGAATGAAGAATAAACCACACATTTATAAGCAGTAAACTCAAATATTTTATATAACAAAGTTTTCATATGAAATATGTATAAATTCCCACTTATAAACATTAATCTTGAATATTCTATGTAACAACGAGTTCATCTTGAAGTCGAAGAAATTAAAACCTAGGACCAATTATAACTGATTGTGACATATATTATACTGAAGTAAATATAAAATCACCATAACTCGAATTTTAGGATTCGATGACTAGTATAATTAATGAACATACTAAAGGCCAATTCAGTTGACGTATGTATACTACACTGTCTACATTAAATGCATGCATTAAGAATTATCGCAGTAAGAAAAAAAATAATATTTAGGTAGAAATTGATACCATATTTACAATATTTTAGGATAAAATGAATTATGAGTATTATAGATATTTAAGCTATAATTTCCAAAAGGAAAAAAAAACCACAATAATAAGAAAGAGTAGGAATTAAACAATTTTTTTTTTTCAAAGTGAAAAAAAAAATCCCTTATATATTAATATGAAACGGAGCATCTCCTTTACATCAAATTTATTTATATATTCATGAGTTCAGTTATTCCTCAAATTCACATGCATGTATTTCAAAATATCATCTATGAACTAACTTTTAAAATTGTAACATCAAAATAAAACAAAACTTTCAACCAAGTTTTGGAATTTCTCATTAATTCATCATCATAATACTATTCTTCTAAAACTTGAAGTGTATGGATGGGATCCTTCTTTCCATCCAGGGAATCCAACCAAATAATAGTTCCTCCAGGAGAATTCAATGCTTATTTCAAGAGCTTATCCACCTCCTCATTAAGTTCTCAGAAGATATGAGCAGGATGCAGGACTGAGAAAAATTCAGCAAGTGATCTTACCCACTACTTCAAAAAATGAAGTTCAACTGCATGAAGTGCTTTTGAATCAATCAATGATGACTTGCGAGTCACCCAAAATGTGAAGTCTATGGAACCCTACCCTACCAGCAAGACATAATAAGGCTCAAAGCCCCACTAATTCCGCTCTAGTATTTGTTCCCTTACCAATCAACATCTTTCGTTTTAGTATTTTTCTTCCTCACAGCAAAATAATACCACCAGCCCCATAATGCAAAGCCCTATGCCGAGATGCACTGTCAAAATAACACCTGATCAATTTTTGAAAGAGAAGAGGCTCTATCAGCCTAGTTTTCCTACAAGCTTTTCCATCCACTTTATAATTTTCTAAGACCTGTGATACCACACTCTCCACCGAGCCACCCGCAGCATTGTTAAAAACCAGCTTGTAGGAATTAAGAGATTTGTGCATGCATATCAATACAAAAATATTTTTACCAAAGATAAACTGAGTAGTTGGTCTAGAAAACATAAATGTGCATAGGAAAGTCAAATCAACTTAGAATATAAATTTTAAACTAAATTATACTAGTATCTATCACCGGGAAGGGCTATATTACATATATGTAATGTTTTGATTTCTAGAAAATAAAATTCCTCCAGAAACAAAAAAATCAATACACAGTGTTCGCATCTCAAGGCTACAAGCTAGAAAAAAAAAAGGGGGGAGTATCTCTTTTGTCTCCCTACAACAAACTACACATAACAAGAATCCAGTGAGACACCCAGAGTAGAGAGGATATTTAAATGCATAGTTCAATTCATGGAATGAAACCACTATAATTAGCATCACCAACCATAGGAATGAAGAATATCCGCTTTAGGGGGATGAATAGAGTACCTACCTAAAATGGGAAGAGATCTATTACCCTATGCTGAAATTTAACTAAGTTGCATTTGGCAGGAGACACAAGGGCACAATAGTAATACCTCCATTGAGAACAAAAGGCAGTGAGAAAATTATAGAGCTGCAAGTATAATTTTGAGACCATATATTAGAGAAAAAGGGAAAAAAAAGGTGTTGAAACTGAGATGTTACAATACTTAAAAATTTTAAGAACCGGGTCTTCAATACTCAGTAAGCTTGTAACGAAAGATGGAAACCTAGCAAGAGAAAATACAAGAGGTTTGTAAACCGACCATAAAATATATCAGTGAAATAAAAATTATTTTTAACAAAAAAACCTACCTTCACCTAAGCACCTTAACAATGGAGAGGTCATCGCATATTTGGCTTCTAGAGAGCCCAAGAGTCGTTTATTTTTTGGGCAGCCAAACTAACACTGACCCATTTCAATGATAAAACAAGAAAAAAAAGCTAAAAACCTTCTACCAAAATGTGAAGAATTAAAACATCAAAAAAAGGTTTACCTTAACAAAGGTCAGACTGAATAGCTTGGGGAAAGACAAGCTTCACGACTAGCACATTCTTCAATATGGAACATAAGACAAATAATTAAGAAAATGAGAAATATAACGTCTCAATGAAAAAAAAAACTAACAGGTTCAAAAGAAAAGGATTTAATATTATGTTGTACCTTAGCTTTGTCATGAGTTTTCTGTTGGAAATCTTGAATACAAACAAAACACAGAGGGATATGTGTTTCCCCCACAACACAGAGAATTCAAAAATAATGCGAAAATAATAGTCAAACCTAGACAAACAACTAATTACATAGAATAGAAAATTTATTCAACTCTTCTCTATTTCAATTCAGTCCACTCCTAAACTTATGAGAAATTACTCAGGTTTTTGTATCAAAAATGGTCGAAGCCTGAGCGTTTAAAGAAATTCAACCTGGTATCGGACGTTTAATCAACAAAATTTTCCTTCCATTCTAATTTGTTGGTTACTGACGAACATGCATACAAATAACATAGAGTGGCGGATGTGAAGTTTTATTGGTTTCTCTTGCGAAACCACATCACATCTAGTGCTCCATCGAAGATCGCAGATCAGCAATCTCAACTTTTAACAATTGTGCTTATGGTAAAAACTTAATTTTTGTGATATGCGATGTGACATGGAACATCACATTGCATCCAAAACATAATAATCTGCAGGCACTTATCCGTTATCTGCTGAGATTTGCGATGTGCGCTTTTGCGCTACCCTCCCGAGCTTGACACGTGCCCCCTTTGTGATCGCATTGCAAACAAAACAAAATAACTTATGGGAGGCTTTAAAACTTAAATTAAAAAACTTACGAAGTGCCAGCGCGATGTGTATTAAAACTATGGTAAGTGAAAAATGCATAAAAGGTAAGGTATAAATCAAAATACAAATGTTTTCATGGTTTTCAATGTAGTAAGGTTGTGGGTCCCTCTAATATCGCATCGGTGTAGAAATAAGTTTCGGTGCGGGCTTAAAAGTTAAAAAGTAGAAGTTGCGATGTGCGAGCGGTGATGTGATAAACATTAGGAAGTGTGGTAAGGCGGAAAGGTAAGGAAAAGGTGGAATAATGAAGTTTTATGTGGATTTCAAATGGGATAAGGTTTGGCGGTGGGTCCCGCCAATATCGCATCGGTGGAATTTTAAGTTTGGCGAAAGTTTAAGGGTTAAAGAAAAAAACATTGTGGGGGTGAAGTTGCGGGAAATGATGAGTAAATGTGGCAGGTAAGAAATAAACACATAGTGTGGGCTGCGAGTACTTTTCTTGATTTTTTTTGCATGAATTCTTCCATATTTCAAAACTTGGGCTTGTCCTTCCCTACACATAAAATTAAAAGAAGCTTGGGATCCTACCACATTTGTTCATGGCGGTGGTTGGGAGTAATTCCAAAAATCCCCCTTAATCACAAGTTCTGTCATCAGTCATTCCCAGAAAATGTCTGAGATAAACAAAACTCTTTTGTCTCAATGGATTTGTGAGGATATCAGAAAACTGTTCCGCTGACCTGCAATGCTGCAAAAAAATTTCACCATTGTTAACCAATACCCTTTTAAAATTATATTTGGCATCAATATGTTTTGTTCTCTTGTGTAAAATATAATTATTTGACAATGTTATTGCTGAGCTATTATCACAATAAATTGTGGTTCATTTGTCTTTCTCATGACATAAATCTCTAGCATCCTCCTCATCCAAACTACTTTGCATTCTGCTATTGTTGCTGCTACATATTCACCTTCTACTGTTGATAATGAAACTATTGGCTACTTCTTAGAAGCCCATGTTATGGCTCCTGATACCAAATGAAATACATACCCTAATGTGCTCTTTCTTTCATATACACTTCCAGCCGAATCATTTTCAGTGTAACCAATCAACTTAATATTATCAGATGTGGAGTATAGAACACCATACTCCTTTGTTCCATTCACATACCTCCATATTCTCTTGTCTGCTTGCCAATGTGTCTCCTTGGGTGTCTCCATGAATCTGGAGATCAAACTTACTGCATACATTATATAAGGCCTAGTTGCAGTCAAATACATTAGATTTCCAACCATTCTCTTGTACAATGTCGGATCAAAATTCTTGATGCAATATTCCTTGCTCAACTTCAACCCCATGACCGTTGGAGTTACTGATTCTTTTCTAAACTGCATATTGAACCTCCTTAAAACTTCTTCAACATACTTTTCTTGGGAGATAAAAATCCCCTTCTCTATTTTGATTACTTCTGTGCCCAAAACATATCTTAACAAAGCCAATTCAGTCATTTTAAATTCACTTTTCATGACTGCTTTAAAATCAACAATGAGAGAAACATCATTGCCACTGAAAATCAAATCCTCTACATATAAAACAATAATAAGGATTTTACTGTCATTTTCTTTGATGTAGAGCGTGGGTTCACCATCACACTTGTCAAACCCATTGTCTATCAGGTAAGCATTAATCCAGTTGTACCATGCTCCTTGTGCTTGCTTCATCCCATAAAGATGTTTCTTCAACTCACACACTTTGTGTTCTTGGCCTTCTATTTCATAGCCAAAAAGTTGTCCAACATACACCTCATCTTTCAACACTCCATTCAAGAATTTTGACTTCACATCCATTTGATAAAATTTCCACTTCTACTGTGTTGTTATGGACAACACTGTCTGCACTGTCTCCATCCTTGCAACTGGAGCAAAGGTTTCCTCATAGTCTCTTCCTTGTTGTTGCTTGTAGCCTTTGACAACAATTCTTTCTTTCTGAATTTCTATCTTTCCTTCAATATTTTTCTTGGTCTTATAGACCCATTTCACTCCAATAACTTATTTTCCTTGTGGGAGGTCCATTAACTCCCATGTGTCATTCTTTTCTATTGCTCCTATCTCTTCATTCATTTCTTCAATCCATTTCTCTTCTTTGACTGCATCTTCAAAATAGATTGGGTCATCAACATGAAAAAATAAAGCAAATAAATAATTTAGACTGACATTAACATTTAATTTTTCTTGCTCATAAATTTCACTTAGACTTCTAAGTTTTGGTCTTCTTGTATTTGTTGAAGATGTGCTTGTAGATGCACTTGAACTCGAGGGAGTTTCTGATCCCTATGGTGTGCTTGGAGAAGCACTTACTTTATTTATCAATGATGTTATATTTATTTCTTGTGGTGTGATCTGTTGAGCTTAGGTAGGTGGAGGAGGACCCACCATCGATGAATTACATTCTGCAATCAATTGCTCTTTATCTTCATGTGAAATACATGTATTCACATTCACGGTCTTCTCTAAACCTCCATCCCAATCTTCTTCTTCAATGAACTGAACATCTCTACTGATTATTACCTTCTTGGTTGATGGATTATAGAGCTTGTAGGCCTTGGATTCATCACTGTATCCAAAAAATATACACTTATCCCCCTTGCTATCCAACTTCCTCCTTAATTGATCTGGGAAATGTGCATATGCCACACATCCAAACCCTATCATGTGAGTGACAACTTGCATTGTTCCACTCCATGCTTTTTCTGGAACTCTGTTCATAACATCTTTGGTTCACTACAAGGAAAAGACCCCCTAGCAGAGGTTATAAAGGACTTTTTTAGTGTTATAAAATTGGCAAAAATTGTCAAAAAAACACTTTCTACAATATCTGTTTATGGTTAGGGATGTTTTGGAGGAGATTTTAACAAAAATTCAACACAACTAAAAAAATGGGCAGCAGAGGCTATTAGGATGTTTTTTCATCGGTGCGCTACTCTGACTTGAACGCACCAGTGCATACATATATAAGGTGCCTCGAGGTGGTCGAAGAAAAATGCATTAGGTTCTTAAGGTCTAAAACTGCACCGGGAGTAGTTTTTTTGATACAACGCATAGGGCGGTTCTAATTGGTCTTGGGATTTGTGCGGTGCCCATAGGTCGTATCAATGCATCGGGGCATAGATGTATAGAAAAGCACCGGTGCGTAGTATCACAGAGAGGCACCGAGATTTATAATTGGTATCGGTATTCGTGTAGTGCCCATATATTGTACAATAACATCGTTGTGTATAGACACATAAACGCACCAGTGTGTCATACCGCACAAAAGCACCGATATTTTTAATTGGTTTTGGTGATTTTTCAGTGCTCATAGTTCTTAGAAACACATTTTCATGCTTCTTAATACAAATGCACCGGTATACAGTTACTGACACACACCGGTTTTCATTTTGTATTTTTTAGAAACATCGACCTGTAACAATGCAATTATTGTGATTTTTAAAAATTCATTATTCGTCAAAATTTGACACATCTTATAACAATATTTATATTAATTAAATTCTTATTAATGGATTTGAATGTGATGTTTGGATTAATTTTTTATATCATATCATAATTATTGTGGTTTTTTAAAATTCAGTATTCATCAAAAGTTGACACATATATATCTCATAAAAATATTCATATGAATTTAACTTTTATTAGTGCATTTGAGAATGACAATGGAGAACACAATAGAATAAATTAAAATGTAATTTATGATATATAATATATATATGAATAAGACATTCTTTATCATACAAAATGGGAAAGTTATTGGCATCCCTTTGTCTTTCAATTGGGAAACTATGTCCATTACATTAAACAAAATGTATGATTTCACAGACATATTTCAAAAAATACAATGCCTTGCTTTGATATCCAAACATAGTGATCATCATTCTTCGCTTGAACTGTTGTCACTGCTAGAGCTACTTCCAATTGACATGGGTTATTTTCAGGAATGTTTTGTTCACGGTATTGTTTGTTTGCATCTTCTTCACCTTCCATCTAAAAACATTAAAATAAACTGATATGAGTGTATACACATTGGTGAGAATAATGAAAATTGAAATATTAAATAATATAAATCAATGTAAATCGAAAATAAAAATGACGTACCATAGCAAAAATTGACTCATAAACTATACACATTCTTTCAAAACCATGTACCATGCCATCTTTCAAAATTTCATTTGTTGGCGCAGTTCAATACTTTGTTTCCTGCAAGTTTTATAACCCATAACAAATCATATATTTAATATGAAATATGTTTTTGTTCTATTAATTATAGATGGATTTAAGTAAAACAATATCGATAGATGCTTACAAATTCCACAATTTAATTTATGATATGCCAACATATACTCACAACCCATATTTAACCAAATTTCAATCAATTCGTCTAATGGTTCTTCTTTGTATGTTAGCACCTGTTTGAAGACATTCAATGATGATTTTTGTAAAACAATGTAAAAAATACAAAAATGAAATCTAGTTAAGTTGTTATAAAGAAGTAAAAATTACTCACAAACTTAGATATAAACCCTTTTCTTCCTTGTCTTCTTGTTTTATGTGCTGAAAGGGTTCCATTTTCTTTTATTTTGTGCAAGAAAATTCTTGAGAATTAATATTTCATGCTAAATTGTTTATTTATTGTATATAATGATCGAAACATTCAATGATTACATATTAGATTTGAAGCAAGTTGTTGTTGAGATGGCTCCTGTTGCGACACAATTTTGTCCATTTCTTTGACCATCTCCTTGTACACCTTTTTCAACATTCTTACTGGTATATTTCTGATATCATCTCTTTCATATTTTGAGATTTTCATAATCTTCCTAAAAATGTAACATCATAATAAAATATTTAATTTTTATATTGATATCTGAAAAGTAAATATAACAAAAGTGATATTTATAAATAATTCTAGAAAAACATTTAAAGGAATATAATCACTTTTTCATTCCCTTTTGTTTTTTGTATGTTTTTTCTATTAAAAGTATGACTGTCTCATTGACCAATTCTCTGGAAACTCTTCTTGTAGTTTAGATAAAATTTGGTTCTTGAAATCATTGGATTGACTTTTGTATTGTAAGGGGAAATAACATCTATAGATTCATTCCACTAGATCCCTCAATCTTTTCTAAAGTCCCCCCCCCCTCGTTAACTTCTAGCACCACTCCAGATGAGCTAAAAATAAATTCATTTTAATTTGCATGTTCTATTTTTTTTCTTTTCTTAGAACAACATTCCTTTTCTAAGTTGTTGGTCCCTGTAGAATAGTAAACATATGTGAATTAATAGATTGTTTGACATATTTTATCTAAAAATTTTAAGTATATTATTAATGATAATTAAAAAAAGAAACTCATATTGGATCGATAGTATTTTTTCATTCACCTGATTCATCCTTCTGTAATTTTTTCATCAAGATTTTACACTCTTCTGCTCCTATATCAGAAATAACCTTATCGAGCTTCATCATTTTGCGGCTTTGCATTATACACAGTAAACAATACATATCATTTAAACTTACATATAGTTCAAAAATAATATTTTTATAAAGAACTTACAAAGAACTTGCCATCTTTACTATTCTTGATATGTTATCAGTATTTTTGTTACCTAATCTCTTGTCAGTCATTTATTTATCAATCTGAAACATGTACCATATCATTCATTAATATATTTGTAAATAAATTTTGAACTTTTGAGGTAAAAAATAAATCTCAAGAAACTGGTGCGCCTCTCATGATGTACGCACCGTCGTCGGTGGGTGGTAGTATTAAAAACACACTACAAAAAGTAATATAATAGATCGTACATTGCGTGGGGGTATTATAAACGCACCTCACAAACATTGTAATAGACCGTTCTATGATATCATAGTAACATGGAGCACCAGTGATTTATTTCAGATATGGCGTACCGATTTTAAAAAAATTGTTTTGAAAATTTTTGTTACAGTACTTGCGCAGTGCACTGTATGATACAATGCACTGGTGCGCTAGGTTACGCAGGGTGCACCAATAAAACAAAATTCATTTTTTTCCAAAAATTCACGCAATGGCCGAATGGATTGGGATCCGACTATGCAAGTCATCTCGTGCGTTGGATGTCAATCTAAAATGAAAAGCTCTAATTCTGAAATCACAGAAAAATGGAGAAGAAAGGGAAAAAACAAAAAAATGAAGGGCTTAGGGTAAAAATGGATAAAAGTGTAGAAAAAGTTAAAAATTGCATAAAAAGTAAAAAAAAAAATCAAATTTAATCACGAGATGGTTTGAAATTATATGATACGAGGTTTGAATCGCCAGATGTTTGATTTATGATTATCTAGATACTTCTGTTCGAACGTATTTTGCTACTCCACAGTGCCCTCATGCTCTCTTGCTCCAGGTATGTCTCCTGCAAATATTTGGCTGAAAATTTTAGCAAAAATAGTGAAATAATGAAAATTGTTTAGTATTTAAAAAATTATTTTGTGAAATTAGATTTTTGAAAGTATTTTGCCGCCCATTTTTCAATTTGATGCTTTTTTTTCACTTAAAGAAAATAGAGTTGCGCTTTTTTTATTTGCGTTTATTCTTCACTGGTGCGCCACTTAATAGCACCGCACCGATGCACCATTTTCTAACACTAGAAACGATGTGGTTATATGTATAGTAGCACCGATTTGTGGTTAAGGCGCCAAAATTACTTTTAGGTGTGTACACAAAAGTTTAGTGAAATCCAACCATAGAAATTGAGAATTATAAATTTGTTTATTCTTGAGAATTAGAATTAGAATTAAAATTGAGAATTGGAATTGGATAAATTCTTGATGGAAATAATTGTTCTTCCAATGCATTTTGTTTATTGTAGGAGGTCCCCACACATTATGTGGAGAGAATTCAATGTGGGGCGTGTGAAGATGCAATACTACAGTGCTCAAGTGGGCAATTGTGGCATGTGAACCTATTATAATTGGCACTTAACTATTTCCAACCAATATGTTTTAGAATATACTCTGTAGGTAGATGAATGGCCTGCCAAAAATTAGTACATATAATCTACAGAAGGGTAATGTTCTAGGAGAAATGACAATGAGTCCTTCATTCTTCATTTGTTTATTTTCGACTGGATGATGCAATTATTACATGTGGAGGCAATGGTTTCTGATAGAAAATGAGTATAGGGTTGAGCAGAGGAAAGACATTGAAAAATAGACTATTACATTATTTTTTCCAATGGGAAACCAATTTGCAGGTGGAAATATGGTAGCTGCAAGTATATATTCTTTTCTTGCCATAGAAATGGTCACTGGATTTCCATTTATAATACAAGCAAACTTTTCACTAGTGTCATCCACAAGACCACTGCTCAGACAAGTTGAAGATGCCATTCACGTTCAACTGAAAGCTGAAGATGTGAATTTATGCGACATTAACTTTGCCAATAAAATTTTACGTAAGCCAAATGAAGCTTGAACAATACTCCTAGCTACTTTTAAACACAATCTGGAAAATATTTCCCTTCATGGGACCTACCAGCCCGATAAACAACGTCAATTTATCTTTTTGTGTTTTCCTTAAGGGAATGAGAATCCTTCCCTTCATGGTGCCTCTTGGCTTTATCAACTACCTCTATTGATATTTCTCTTCCTTAAACTCTTCTCTCCATTTCTCCATCATGGGACCTCTTAACCCTATCGTCGACCTCAATCGAATTCTCTCTGCCGGTCTCAACCTATATTCCTCTTTTTCTCTGTCGAGCTCTGTAGCCGTCTGCATCCCTGTAAGCATCTTTGTGCATATTTCTGTTTGAATCACTCATTTTATCTGCTATAAACTCCTCAGCCAAAATTTGAACTCTCATCTTTTCAAACCCTCATCTCCTCAGAAAAATTCTTGCCCGTGATTCGAACTCTTCGCTGCTCCAATACTGCACTTTACAGAATAAGCTTGTTTCTATGCGTGCTATTTTATAGGCACACCTGGGCAGTTTGTAAGATCTAGTTTTTTGTTTGGCACGTTGTTTTATGATGCACCGGTGCGGAAGAATTCTAAAGCACCGGTTCGTCGGAGTAATAAGACGCACCCATGCGTGTTTTGATGATAAGTGCATCAGATTGTATAAAGTTCTTTTTTTTGTATGTAAGATCATAATAAAATGATGATAATTCTAAAGTACATGAATTTATTTGCATGATTTTCTAAACTTTATTATGTTACAAAAATTCATATTATTTTAGATTTATTATTTTACAATTATTTACATATTTACATATTTTAATATTTTGATAAAATCATTTCACATTAATAAAAATAAAATTTTACAAATATTTTACATATAATTACAATTAAAATTAGAATTATAATTAGAATTACAATTACAATTACAATTATAATTACAATTTTACAATTTCACATACAATTACGATTAGAATTACAATTATAATTTTAATTTTACATACAATTACATTTAGAATTTTACATACAATTAGAATTAGAATTACAATTTTACAATTTGTCATGTATACAATTACAATTACAATCATTTCAAAATGAATAAAATATTAAAATTACAATTAAAATTTTACATTAAATATTTTACATACAATTACAGTTAAAATTAAAATTACAATTACAATTACAATTTTACAATTTCACATAAAATTACGATTAGAATTAGAATTCGAATTTTAATTTTACATACAATTACATTTACAATTAAAATTTTACAATTACAATAACTTCACAGTAATACAATTAAAATTTTACTAATATTTTACAATATACCGTTAGTATTAGAATTAGAATTACATTTCTAATTACAATTACAATTTTAGAAATATTTTATATAGAATTACAATTACAAATACAATTACAATTTTAGAATTTTACATACAATTACAATTACAATTAAAATTTTACAATTTGTCATATATACAATTACAATTAAAATCATTTCACAGTAAATTAAATATTACAATTACAATTAAAATTTTACATTAAATTACATATACAAATACAATTTTACAATTTTACATAAAATTTAAATTTAAATTCCAATTACAATCACGACATAATATTTAATAAATATCCTGGTCATTTAATATTAAATTAATTAATAAACATCCAATCATGATAACCATAGTACAAACATCATATTCGACTAAAAAACACATTCAAACATCAAATTAACAATATATATTAACATCATCAAATATAAATACATCTCATCTCAAATTACTCATGCTATCACGTACACATCTATCTGCGAGCTAAATATTAAATGAGCATATCTAACATGACCTAACAATATACAGATCATGATGATAACCAACATGTAAATTAAGTACAACTGCAACATGAACATAAAATACATGAACCATATATATATATATATATATATATCGCTGAATAATGTTAAAAATATACAATTGTAATATAAATGGCATGGATCAGCTGGTGGTAGTATGTCAACATCAATACCAGTACTAGTGGAGGCCTGCTCAGTCAATGGTACAGCCTCGACGGTCGACGGTCGAGCCTGCTCATGATCATGACTAGCACTGATGGATGGATCAACTGGTGGCAGTAAAACATCAATATAACAAGTAATAGTAGTGGAGGAATGCTCAGTTAATGGTGTAGCCTCGACTCTCGATGGTCCAGCCTGCTCATGATCATGACTAGTAGTGATGGATGGCGTTGCAGGTTGCTGATGACTGGACATGGACGATGGTCCAGCCTCATATCCATGATGACTGCTAGATGCTAGTGGAGCCTCATGCTCATCAAGTACTGCGCGAGGTGAATGATCATGAGATGAGTCACTTCTCGCGGACTATCCATCACATGTTGCGGCATGACCATGCCTATAATGTGAAACAATCCTCCTCAGTCACGTAACAACTGTCGTAGCTCCTAAGACATGCCTCATCAGGTTGTACATGTCACGTGACCTGCCTCTCCACATCTGTATTAGCCTATCATCAGCCTGTATGTCTCTGTAATGAACAGGCTTGATGCTCGCCTCAACAATCAATGCACTGAGTTGGTCGCCCAACTCCATCCTATATCAAGTATCAGGTCAACCGCGCCTAGCAAAAGGAGGTACCGGTGCACCAGCATGAGGATCATGTCTCTCTCCACCGGCCTCTTGATCATGAGCCTTGACATCTACATTGTCCTGATCGTCATCAGGATCCACATGTAGATCATGTGGTGGTTTCGGCATCTCCTCGCCATCAAAAGAGCCAATGTTTGCAAAATATATACAAGTACACAACAATAATTAGACAATTTCATTACATAATTTAATAAAAACAAGTTAAAGAACATGCTAGAATAAATTTAAATATATGAAACAATAATATTACCTATTTCATCCGGTGGCTCATCAACTCTGAAGAGGATGTTGGCAAATCCTCTCTAATCCAATCCAGCAGACAGACAAGGGACCATTATAAACGGATGCAGTTGGTTAACACTGGCTAGTAAGTCCACTGCATCATGTGATATCCTGGCTGGAAACATAGTCTTTCCCCTCTTGGGCGTCATCTGCCCCCACATGTGCATCCAGGCCTCCAACATCGACCTACGAGGCTTCTGAACAAAAGCATGCCTCATCTTTGGAAACCTCTAAAAAAAAAACAAAAAATATCTGAAGAAAAAGGGAAGTTTACCCTCCCTTGTGTGTGAACACGACATCTATCTAAGGCTGTACAAAACTACCGCAAAACAATGGTAGACCACCTGAAAAGTTGTGGCTCCTGTACTAAATAATCAACATAATATAGAAGCTGGAAACAAATGTGTTGCTCGTCACTGGTGTTGTGTGATATGGTAGAAATGAGAAGTGAGAGGCATTGCACATCCTGTCTACCAAGTGCACCAATACGTAGCTGACCTCGAGGGACCTGAAACTCTGAAGGAGACAATACATTTTCTCCAATGTATCTCTGGGAGTAAACTAACTGACTCCCCGCTACATAACCAACTGGAATTTCTAGGAACGAGGGAAAATCCACCCCTTTCCTCGATAGCCCTGTGATAAAATAAATATCCTCCTCAGTGGGTGTGTACCACTGGTCAGGACCAACCTGGAAAGCCTATCAGTCGACATTCCACCTACGGATAAGATGTCTCAAAAAGACACTATGGGCCTTTAGGGAAGTAGGCTCTTGATAGAACTTGAGGAGGCCTACCTGCCTTAGGAGCCGCTGGGTATCTGCTGTAATAGGGCGATGGTACGCATCTCTCTCTCTCTCTCGTGCCTCCCACTAGTGAAGCATGTCATATGGCTCTGCCTGTTGTTGCTACTGTTCCTCCTCTTCTCTCTAAATCATTGACATATTAAATACAATTTTTTTATTAAATCAGACATGTATTTAGGAAAATACATATATAATGTTTTTTGGAAAAAAAAAACAAATTGGCCAGTGTACCACAAAAACAGTCATGCACCAGTTCTAGTGCAACTCTTTTGTAGAGCATTGGACGTGGTGCCCCAAATGACATAAAACACACCGTATGTGGTGCACCTGAAATTTTCTCAAGCCCCGTTGACTATATATTGTGTTAGAAGAGCGGTGCATTGACTAAAATATATGCCCCGGTGTGTATAGTCATGTCAGTGCACCGACTTCCTGACAAATTATATAGTCAATGGTGTGGTCTTTTACCTAGCCGCACCATTGACCCTATCGGAATGCCGAATGCAGTGCACTGACAGACACCGGGGCAGATATATCCGTCAATGCACCGCATTGCTATTCCCATTGTCAACGATGCACCCAGCTAAATGACCACATCGCAAATGTTTTTTAAATTTTAAAATAATACAGGGCACCTTTTGGTTCCACCTTGGAAATGATGTGGATACCATTCACACCGGTTGCGGTGCGGCTTGTAAATTTTATATGCAGCACTGCTTACCAGTGTGAGCCGAATGGTTCACGCACCCTGCGTGACAATTTTTTTTTATTTTCTTTTTTAATGGTTAATTTTAAGGTTATTTCAAATTTTAATATGCTAGAAAGCTTAATTATGGAAAAAATAGAAAAATAGCTATACATTTTGCCATTGAGGAGGCATACTGGTTGTAGAATTTGCAAAAGAAAAATTTCCCACCATTTTGCAAAATGCAAGCTAGAGATTGGTGCCCAATACATAGTAGTAGTGCGTACAATGGGTGCAATGAGAGCACTGATGTCAGGGCGACTCAGAGAAGAGAAATTGTACCAATGCTTGAGAGCTCTAGGGTACTGAGAAAAGTGAAAAATACAGTTTTTTGGCAATAATTTTTATTTTATTTATCCATGTTTTAGTGCGCGGGGGCACTGTGGCGATTACTTAACATCTCACCAGGATGTTTCAGTTTTGGTGTAGTGTTTCATGATCATGCACCGAGCCGAAATAGTGTTGAAGCACTGGTGCTTTGTAGTAATAGGATGCACCAGACTTGTCTATATAGAGTGCACAGTGTCTGGTGTGCCAATGTTTTGTGCGACCGGTGCTTTCTCTTGTAGAGCGCACTGATGATTGAGAGTAGAAAAGTGAAAAATGTGATTTTTTTGCTGTAATTATTTTTTTATTTAACCCTTTTTCAGTGCACAAGTTTTATAAGTGCACCGATGATATTTAAAACAAATGCATTGCCCCGCTTATGTTTTGTCGTGATGTTTTATGATGCACCGGAATGGAATATTTTGTGCGCATCAGTGCCTTTTCTTGTAGAGTGCACTAGTAATTGAGAGCTCTAAAGCATTGAAAATAGTGAAAAATCAGGTTTTTTTTTTCCGTAATTGTTTTTTAGCCCTTTTCCAGTGTGCATGCTTTATAGGTGCATTGGTGCTATTTCTTACGAACGCACTGGTCAATTTGTGTTTTGGCGGATTGTTTTATGATGCACCAGTGCGGGTTCTTAATAATGCACCGGGTGTTTTCAGTTTTGGTGCAGAGTTTTATGATGCACCGGCACGGAAGAGATTTGAAGCACCGGTGTGCTACAGTAATACAACGCACCGGGTTGGTGTGTACGAAGTGCACAGTTTCTGGTGTGCCAATGTTTTGTGCATGCCGGTGTTGAGGTATAAAAGGTATATTTTTAACACCTATTTATCTCACATTAATTATCAATCTAGGAGCGACTTTTTATTTCAAGAGTGTACTCAGTCTGAGGCAGCAATTATCTAAGAGTAATTCTGTGAAGATGTAGTACAGAATTCTGAATACAAGAGTAAGAAAATGCTTGTAAAGGAACCTAAGTACAAATGGAAACGCTCTGAAACTTTAATTAAATCAAACTGTGAAACATCGATCAGGGATACAGTAGCAATAACTCTTTCCCTTAGAAATCGATGCAAGATAACCAATCTGGGAACTTGGAAGCAATAACCAGTGTCCTATATAGTTGGTGATCTTAAAGCAATCGAAATGAAAGGAAACTCAATCTTCGTGCTGATAAAAATAACTGAAAGGAACAAAATCTGGAAATGAGCAGCAGCTTGTAATTCCTATTCATATTAATTGTAACTCATCTATTTGCTAATCTGAAGCTATGAATCATAAATAAACAATAAACAGAAATGGAACAACAATATGAACAAAGATTCTAATTCTAACGAAATCAAGCAACTAATCTCAATACTCCAATCTTGTTGACAACCAAGACTATGAAACAATTCATTGGAATGAATCATAAATCAATGGAACACCAACACTTTATAAAAGATAGCAAGATGAATAAGATAGTAAATATGATCCTTGCTAAGATAGAATAGCAGTGAAATTCATTAACGTATACATCAAATCTGAATTCAATCCAACAGTAATCAAATAACTCTGTAATCGTAATAAATCTAAATGCAATTATCACACAACAGAAATAAAAGAATAGAAATACAAACAACGGATTGCTCCACCAGGGTCGGGCCCTCAACCGCCGGTGGAACGCCCCTGGGCTACTGCAGAGCTTGAGAAATGGAACGAGAACGCCTCTTTGTATTAGTCAAACATGAATAGCTTTTACATCAGTTGCTCTTTGCTCACAAGAGTCAAAGAATTACAGTGTTACAAAGGGAATTCAATAATCATCCATTATTCTCCAATATACAATACATGTTCTCCTTTTATAATTAGAAGGAGGAGAAATTAAATAGCAAATGTGATCTCCCATAACAATATTGGATTGTTCCCAACAACTTGATCAACCAGAAAATATATTTCCAACAATCCTTCAACAATAGCAAGGCGAATTTGTCTTTACAGCTGAGATTTGGAGGACGGCCATAACAACATATCTGAGAAAATCATGCTCAAATAACCCTGTGTTTCTCTCAATACAAGCTTAATTTGGGCAAACTGTTCTTTAAAAACGTTTATTGGGCCCGTTCTGGACAAAACCCATGTTCCGGATTTTCTAGATTCTTCTTCATTTGCCCAGAATATTAACCGCAAAACTGTCACTTCTTATTCCAGCGAATTTCTGAGTTGGAATATTTGATGATGATTTGGAGATCAAATCTTCAATCTGGAAAATATCTTGGAGGCTATAATGGTGAGTGATGTTAAAAAACATATTAATAAACCATCATTGATAAAATTATGCATAATAATCATCAATTTATTAAAAATAAAGGAGAAGAAATAATATTCATCCAAAATAACATAAATCATTATAAGATGGATTTATATGATGAATTATAATAAATGACATGATAAAGAAGAATAAAAATGGATGAAATAAGTGTTAAAAAGTGTTCGTATTCATGGCCCAACATCCAGTGCTTTCGCTTGTAAGGAGCACTAGTGCGATGTTGAATGATAAGCGCACTGAGTGGAAAACATCCGCAAAACCCTCTGCCCGCCAACCGCCTCTAGTAACCGATGTATGGCGTATTTCTATAAGGGGTTCCTCAAAAACATCTACTAGAGGGTCTTTTCCTTGTAGTGGTTGGACATCTATTTAAAATATAAGCTGCACAATTTATAATTTCTGCCCAATACTCATTTTTAAAATGCTTTGCCTTCAACATACTTCTTATCATGTCCATGATGGTCCTATTCTTTCTTTCTGCTACACCATTTTTTGAGGTATATACCTTGTGGTAAATTGCTTGTGTATTCTATGCTCCCCGGAGAAATGTGGGAAGTCTTTGGAGATATATTCTCCACCTCTATCAGTTCTCAACACTTTTATGTAGTGTCCACTTTTCTTCTCAACAAGAGATTTGAAGTGGTAGAACTGTTCAAACATTTCACTTTTCTATTTTAGAAAATACACCCATGTCTTCCTTGCGTAATTATCTATTAATGTCAACATATAGTGACTGCCATATAATGATGGAGTTTGCATTGGTCCACACAAATATGAGTGGACAATCTTCAAGGATGCCTTTTCCCTTATACACTTTCTTGTTGGAAATGATTTTATGTGTTGTTTTCCTAAGATGTAGCCTTCACATAGGGTGTTTGGTTTCTCTATGAGTGGTAATCCCTTTACCATGCCTTTTCTATGCAACAAATTCAAACCTACAAAATTGAGATGTCCAAATCTGAAATTCCTTAACTAGTTTTCATCTTTCACTTCTTCTTGAAGGATTTCTTGTGTGACTACTGCTACAACACCTCTTTCCTTCAAGTCTGATCTAATATTGAGAGGAAAAATTCTATTTCTTTTCATGTGCACTTTTGCAATGACCTGTATACCTGGAGGTATATCCATGATTGTGTACACAACATTCTTAAAAAACACATTGTAGCCCTTATTCATGAGCTGTCCAATTCTTAGAAGGTTACATTTCAGGCCAAGTACATAATAGACATCTAGCAAAAACTTATTCTCTCCCTTCTTTGTCAATATTTTTACTCTTCCTTTTCGCATGACAAAGACCTTAATATCAGTCCTCATTGTCATTTAAGATTTTACACTTTCATCTAGATTGGCAAACATTTCTATGTTTCCAGTGATATGGTTACTACACCCTGAATCTAAGAACCAGACATCTTCTTGTTTTTCTTGTGCTACATTACAAATTAAACGCATATTTCCTTGGTTCTGATTTTCTTTTGTAAAATTTACACTAGGTATACTACCCATGTCATTTTTCTTCTTTCTACGTTCATTCAGATAATGCCCATACTTTTTTCAATAATGACATTGGACTTGAGATTTATCATAACTCTGTCCTTGTACTTGATTTTGGATTGAGCCTTCGCTTGGATTCTGGTTGCTACCCCTTCCACTTGTGCTTGAAGTGTTGTTTCTTCCACCTCTGTGAGGGCTTCTTCCTCTTCCTCAGTAGTTGGATCTTCCTCGACCTCCACCTCAACCAATTTTTTTTTTGTCTTGAATGCATGCTCCAATAAGGATTTCGTTTCTCTGTTCAGTCTATGATCATGAGACATCAGTGATGCATGAAGCTCATCCACTGAAATCTGTGAGAAATCCTTTGTCTCTTCTACGACCACTACTATGGCATCAAACCTTGATGGTAGAATTCTTAAGACTTTTTCCACTATTATCATTTCTACAAGTGTCTCTCCATGAGACCTAATTTGTGTAACCAACCCAATCACATGTGTGAATAATGAGTCTATGTTATCAAATTATTTCATACAAAGAGTTTCAAAATCTCTTCTCAGCATTTGAAGTTTTGTTGTCTTGACCTTTTCCATGCCTTGATAGGATTTCTGGAGGGTATCCCATGCCTCCTTATACTTTTTTTCTACTGCAAACCTTGGGAAAATATTCTCATGTACTAATTGGAAAATATAGAAGATGGATTTGGAGTCCTTATTTTCTCTCAAAAAATCTATTTGTGCTTTTGTAAAAGCATTAAGTGCTGCTGCATCTGCTCGTTCTTGGAAACCACGTTCCACCATCTCCAAAATATCTTGTGAGGAGAACATGGCCTTCATTGTAATAGCCGAATAATCATAATTCTTCCCATTGAGCTATAGTAGTTGGGGATTAGTCAGGCTTGTGCCTGCTGCTGCCATCTTGACTATGTAACAAAAACTTTCTTACTGTTGTAAAATATTTCTCGCTACTGGAGACTTCTGCTTCTACAAACAATCTTACAACTTCTTCAATAAATACTTCTTCTTTGACTGAGATCCTAGGCTTGCTCCGATAGCATGTGGAAATATTGAATACAACAAACAAAACACAGAGGGATATGTGTTTCCCCCACAACACAAAGAATGCACAAATAATGCGAAAATAATAGTCAAACACAGACAGATAGCGAATTACATAGAAGAGGAAATTTATTCCACTCTTCTCTATTTCAATTCATTCCACTCTTAAACATATGAGAAATTACACAGGTTTTTTTTTATACAAAATGGCTAAAGCCTGAGCATTTAAAACAATTCAATTGTAGGATCATCCTTCTATTCTAGTTTGTTGTTTACACAGGAAAACACACACAAATAACACATAATGGAAGAAATGAAGTTTAATTGGTTTCGCTTGCGAAACCACATCGAATCCGGTGCTCCATCGTAAATCAGCGATCTCAAATTTTAACATTTTCACTTATGTGAAAAACTTAAGTTTTGCGATATGTGATGTGACGTGGCACATCGCATTGCATCCAAAACGTAATAATATGTGGGAGCTTATCCTTTATCTACTGAGATTTGCGATGTGCGCTTTTGCGCTACCCTTCTGAGCTTGACACATGCCCCCTTTGCGATCGCATCACAAACAAAACAAAATAACTTGCGGGCGGCTTTAAAACTTAAATGAAAAAACTTGTGAAGTGCGAGTGTGATGTGGCTTAAAACTATGGTAAGTGGGTAATGCATAAAAGGCAAGGTATAAATCAGAATACAAATGCTTGCACGATTTGCAACGCGGTAAGGTTGTGGGCCCCGCCGATATTGCATCGACAGATAAATAAGTTACAGTGTGGGCTTAAAAGTTAAACAATAGAAATTGTGATGGGAGGGCGACGATGCGATAAAAGTCTAGAAGTGCGGTAAGGAGGAAAGGTAAGGAAAAGGTGGAATAACGAAGGTTTATGCGGATTTCAAATGTGATAAGGTTTGGTGGTGGGTCCTATCGATATCGCATCAGTGGAAGTTTAAGTTTGGCGAAAGCTTAAGGGTTAAAACAAAAAAAAAAATTGCAGGTGTGAAGTTGCAAGAAATGGTAAGTAAATGCGGCAGGTAAGAAATAAAAAAAGTGTTTAGATTTTGGGTACTCTGTTTGATTTTTTGCGTGAATGCCTCCAAATTTAAAAACTGAGGCTTTTCCTTCCCTGAACAAAAAATTAAAAGAAGCGTGAGTTGTTGCCACATTTGTTCATGGAGTTGGTTGGGAGTTTAATTCCAACATTTTTTTCCTAAGGATAGCCAATGAGAATCAAAGTGTCACGTTGGTGGGTGCTTCAGAGGCCACCTCCCATAGTTACAGTTGAATTGATGCTTGTGGCAGAATCTCCGACGAAAAGAGAGAGAGATAAGGGCATGTATAAGAGTTTAGGGTTTCGAATAGCATATCTACACCGTCAATCTGAGTGGAATCATCCTAATTGTCGAAATACATAGTACACTAGTCCTGGTGGAGGCCATGTGAAGGAGTAAGGTAGGTCACGTGGTTCAGGGTACGCTGACAATGTTAATTGGATGTTCCGTCCAAAACCCTACAACTAGATTTCTCTCGATGGACCTCGGCCTTCGTAAAAGAAACTGCATATTATAAGTCTAGAAACCAAGTGCCAACCCTTCTTAAATCACATGGAATAAGAGATAAACATTGTAGTGCAACAAAGTAATTTAACCTAAGTATGAACATAATTTACCATAGAGAGTGCTTCTATATGAAATACATGCTAAGTCCCCTTTCCATATAGACATTTCAATGGTAACGATAATATTCCTCAAAGATTATGTATATCATAATGTAAGACAAGGTGAAGGTCATAAAACAACATTAAATGTATATATGAGTCTCATAATCATAAAAAAAAACGTTGGATGCCTGATTAGCATGTGGGCAAGGCTAAGAACCATATCCCAACTATAAATAATATTATGTATTAAACAAAAAAAAACACATGCATTGATAAAAAAAAAAAATTTAATTATATATGTTTTTTTAACCTAAACACATGACAATAATATACTTGAAATTAACAAATTAACAAATGTAGCTTAGCTAGAAAACAAATTAACAAGTTAAGATTTAAAATGATTTGGGTTTGAAATCCACCCTTTTTCAAAGATAAATTTCACAATGTATGTTTTTTTTTCTTTTCCTTAAATAATAAGTATGAAGAGATATTCTCAAATACTAATAAATGATGAGTTTCTTTGTAAACTGTTCATAAATTATTTTTAACAATATAATTATATTAGTAAAAATAATACACTCACATTCATTCAGAGATAATATTTAGTAATAAAATATTATTATTAATTATAAATTTGATTATTATTATTAGAAAATATTAAAAAATTAAACTTTGAATAACAAAATTATTTTTAATTATATTATATTACTCAACTAAATATATTAATAAAAAAAATTGAAACACAAAAACGATAAACGGCCTGTAATATGGATGGAATGTGAAACCATGCAAGGAGTTTATTTGAGATGCACTAACTTTGTTAGCCCCCTATATATAAAAGAAAATATAAATAGTTCCTAGTTTCATACTGACTGGGTGTCCATGATCTATAAGTGAGTTAGGGATATAATGACTTTTAAATGTTCATAGGTTTCTTTTAAAGGATTTAGGATAATTAAAAAAAAAATTCTTTAGAATTTATTTGATAAGGATATTTAATAAAGAAAATAATTATATATTCATAAAATAATTAATGTGATATATATATATATATATATATATATATATATATATTTCTTTTTCTTCAAACGTTTTTGAAAAAACGCAATGTTTGCCTAATTTGAATGAAAATAAAGATCGTCCTTAAATAACGACGAACTTCTTCCACACAAAAGATTATGCATGAGGAAAGACAAAGCGTGAAAGGAAAGAGCCTCTTATGCTTTCTTTGATTTCATCCACTGAGCGTGAAATTTTGAATCTTCATTTTGTTGTTTACACAAACTATAAATAAATTCACTTTTGAATCTTCATTTGGTTTTTTACACCAACTATAAATAAATTAACTTTTGTGTTTATACAGGTCGAAATATGAAGGGTATTAACATATTATTAGAAATAAATAAAGATTATATTTATATTTTAAATGGAGAATGATAAAGAATTTTGCTGAATTGTACTCTGAAAGCTATATAAATTTACACTGTGCGTTGAGGCCGGGAGGGGTATAAGGTTTTTAGTGAAATATTTATGTGAAACTATCCTTAATTTACATTAAGTTTTTATATTTCTTTGTGGTTTTACTTATAATTCGGCTGGTTAGGATTTTCAAAAAAATAAAAAAATTAAGAAGTAATCATAGGGAAATCAATTTACTCAATTTAAAAGAGGATTTGTTATAATACTATCAGAAGATATTATGGCTTTATCAACATATATATAGATTACCATAACTCATTTTTATATGATATTTTTTTAATAATTAATTTAACTAAAATAGAAAAAAAAATATTATGATAATTTAATTAAAAAAAAGGAAAATACATAATATTTATTGAATGATTTTTAATATAAATTATATTTTAGAATATTCTATAGAAATTAAATATATATTATTTACTTAATAATTATTGATAATTAAATTAAAAATCTAAAAATATTATTCCAAAACAAACATATATCTATATAAGACTTTCCAAAATTTCTAATTATTCTTTTTTAGTATTATTTTAAAGATAAAGACTTACTAAAATATTTTTATTTTATTTTCCCATTAATTTATATATGGTTAAGAAAACAAAAAAATATAAAAAATTGTGTCATTAAATAATGATATTGTTTATGGTTGATAATACAAATATTCATATAAATTAAATATTTTTCAAAAATATTATTTTTATATATCTGAATGTTCTTTACTTGTGCCATGATTATGGAAAAATTATAAAAAAAATACATTGAAAATTTTAATAGTATATACTAAAAAAATTCGCATTATAATATACTTTAATAATAATATTTTATTTTTTTAAGGATTATTATATAGTATTTTAAGATTCATATTATAATATATTATAATTTAGTATAATCATAATATTTAAATTACTAATTTATTACTAATTTGTTTTTTTTTTTTTAATAATAATATAAGCATCATCTAATGGGGTGAGCTAAGGAATTTAGGGGTTGTGCTCGACACTTTGCATTTACAAGGTGCATGCTAACTTAATTCATGTCATTAAAATGAAGTTTTATCTTTTTAACATGTTAATTTTATCTATGTAATTAGGTGCAAACATGTTTTTTGGTGCAAACATGTTTTTTGAGTGTAAAATTTGAGGAAATATTTGCACCTAGAGAGATTGGATCCTTCTAGGCGCTTAATAGATCTGGACTCAAGATGGATCTAGGTTGGTTTTAGTCATGTGTGGCTAAGGAATATCTATCGAAAATATGATTAATTTTATCAATAATACATAAATATATGTAATATTAATATAATCATTTTAAATAT
Organism: Pinus albicaulis; assembly: GCA_034641835.2. Classification (NCBI taxonomy): domain Eukaryota; kingdom Viridiplantae; phylum Streptophyta; class Pinopsida; order Pinales; family Pinaceae; genus Pinus; species Pinus albicaulis. Next base: position 1,457,184,249 of record CM076580.1, on the reverse strand, counting down.
GCTAAATATTGTTAATAAATTTAATGATGAAAAATGATGAAATACAAATTTTGAATTCAAAGTGACAATAATAGTGTTGAAAGATAGAATATGTGAATAATAAGAATGTAGTCAATTATAAATAGTATTCATTGTGATCAATCTCAAACTATTTTCGTCTACTATTCCTATTGTCACCCGTGTTAGTTTTTCATCTTTTCATATTGATTATAGGAAAATAATAGTTGAAATCATAAGCCATTTAAATCTATAGCTCGAGATGTTGTAGTAAACAAAATACCTTGTCTCTCTTTCTCTCTATTTCTCTCCAATATTAATAGTTTGAACTACTATAGCACAAAAATCAATGTACATTGTCAATAATTTTTTATTCTTACAGTGAAATAATTGCACACAGTCAATCCAATCACTTTAAAAGTAATGTACCATCATACATCCAATTACATCAAATCAGAAATCAACATCTACACTGAGCTAAATGCATTTAATGCAAGAAATAAAATAATATTAGAAAACAACTTCTACACTAAATTCAATGCACCTAATGCAGACAATAGAATAGCAATAGAAACCAGCATCTACACTCAATTCAATGCATCTACTGCAAGTAAGAAAATAGGATTAGAAACCGACATCTACACTGAAATCAATGCATTTAGTGCAAGAAATCCAATAGGATTATAAATCACCCTGTACACTAAATTGAATGCATTTAGTGCATGTAATAAAATAGGATTAGAAATCATCTACATTGAAATCAATGGATCTTGTGCAAGAAATCAAATATAATTAGAAATCAATATATAGAATAAAACCAATGCATCTATTGCAAGTAATCAAATAGGATTAGGAGTCACCATCTACACTGAAATCAATGGATATAGTGAAAGAAATATTCTTCTCTCTCTCCCCCGCATATATATCTATATATTCATCCATCTCTCATTATTTTTCTCTCTATCTCACCCTCGCAAATACACACACTCTCTCACTCCATATATATATATATATCTTTGTCCCTCCCTCCCTCTCTCTCCTCTTCCCTCTCTTCACCTTCCATCTATATCAATATCTTTCCCTCCTCTCTGTCTCTCGCCTACTTCTATCTCTCTTTCCTATTTTTGTCCTCTCTCCCTCACTCTCAATATTGCTTATCACTCCCCCCCTCTCTCTCTCTATCTCCATGTTTCTCTCGCTATGTCTTTATTCTTGCTTCCCTCTCTCTCCCTCTCCAACTCCATCTCTCTTTAACTCCCGCTCTCCACTCTCTCACATCCTCTCTCTCCCTCTCTCTATCACCTCTCTCCCTCTCTTTCTCCCTCTCTCTGTTCACCATCTAATTTTTTTAGTATATGCCTCCCTCTCTCCTTCTATCTCCTTCTCTCACCCCTTATCTCTATCTCTCCTTATTTGTCCCTTAATCTCACCCAAAAACATACACTATATCTCTCCATATATCCTTTGTCACTCCCTCTCAATCTCCACTTCTCACTCTATGTATTTCTTCTTCCCTCCCTCTCTTCCCCTCCAAATCCATCTCTCTATCCATCCCTCTCTCTTCATCTCTCCTTCCTTATATCCTCCTCTCTCTCAAGTCCTATCACACCCTTTCTCTCCTACCTTCCTCTCTCTTACCCCATCACTCTCTCTCTCTCTCTCTATTTTCCCTACAATCCTCTCACTTCCCCCATCACTCTCCTCCTCTCTCTCAAGTCCTCTCTCTCAACCCTCCTCCCTCTCCCTTTCTCTCCTACTCCCTGTCTCCTACCCCATCACTCTCTCTCTCTCTCTCTCTCTCTCTCTCTCTCTCTCTCTCTCTCCAACAATGTTATTATATCACTCCCTCTCCCTTTCTCTCCTACTCCTTGTCTCCTACCCCATCACTCTCTCTCTCTCCCCCTCTCTCTCCATCACTGATTATTTTCCTCTTTAACTGACCCATAAAAATACACGCTCTCTATCCATCTCTCCATTGTCACTCCCTCTCTTTCTCCACTTCTCACACTCTATTTATTTCTTCTTCCCTCCCTCTCTCCCCCTCCAACTCCATATATATCCCTCCCTATGTCCTCATTTTGATCTTCCTTCCTCTCTCTCCCTTTATCTCCCACCTCCATCTCTCTTCCCCCATCTCTCTCTCTCTCTCTCTCTCTCTCTCTCTCTCTAATCCTCTCACTATCTCCTCCCTCTCTCCTTCTCTCTATCCTCCCTCCATATTTGTCTCCCTCTCCATCTCCCTTTCTTCATTCCTTGTCTCCCATATCCTTCAGCCTATCTCCATCTATCCCTTTTCACTCCCCCTATCTCTCCACCTCTATCACTCTATGTCTTCATTCTTCCGTCCCATACACATATAGAGTTAATATATATCGTGATATATTAATATATATTATAATATAACTAATTTATTATTGTATCAATCTAAATTTATTAAATTTAATAATACTAATATGATAATATATTAATATGAATATTATTTTTAATAATAATAATCATTTTAATATTCATATTACGGTAAAATTTTTTTTTTTCATGTTATTAGTAATAATTTGGCCCATAGGCTCCACCTAAATAAAAGCTAATTTTTGAGTATTAGTAAACATAAATATAATTATGGAGTATATATAAAAAGATGTTTTATTTATTTACAATACCTATTGTTTATTTATATTTTTATTTATTTACAATATCCCTTTTATTTACCATGGTAAATGGACCATACCCTTTGTATATAATTAGATGTTAATTTCTAATGATATTTCATATAGTTTTATTTATTTACCATACATCTTGTTTATTTATACTTTTATTTATTTATCGTAACTCTTTCTTTAGTGTTCTTAAATGTAACTCCGCGTTAAGAGGCACCAACAATTATTACTAATATATTGATTACAATTGAGCCGAATTACAATTTTTTACAAAAATTCTTACGTTACATATAAACATGTGCCCTATACGAGGTTGTAGAGCACCTCTCGACGCAATGGAGTCGAAAAAGAGTGAGTTTGTAGAGCACCTCTCGACGCAATAAAGTTAGGAAAGTGTGAGGCCTAGCTTGGTTATTCAGAGTGCCAATGAGTTGTTTCCTTGTCCTGTGAGAGACTTTAGGGAATATTTTTGCTAGCATGGTGGTAGGAAGGTAAACATATCTAGTTGAGAGAGAAAATTTCAATGGTGTTCGAGGAAAGGAGCAAGGGAGCAGCCAGTTTGTGGCTAGCATGGTGGAATAAATGAGGGAAGGAGTTGTAGTCGTCTTAATAAGGAAGAGTTAGAGGAAACTATAGGGAACCTCTTAGCCTCCTTGAACTTGATAATTCAAATCCTAAAACACGCTATTGGAGTGATATTCCTTCCTTATATTGCAGTAAAAGGTTACCTCTCCACCTCTTCTCGATGTTTTCAAATCGTAAGGATTATTATTTGCATTTAGTCTAGTACATATTTCGAAATTATTTAATTTTCAAAATATCTAGTGTTATCGTTGGGACGGATTAGATAGCTTGTGTTTTAAAAAAATTATTATCATGTATGGTTCTATTGTCTCCATTAATGTACCTATTTGTGTTTATTCTAGATGCTCTCAATTGAGTTGTATTTGATAATTTTGGGTCTACATCTCCCTTCTTAGACCTATGTATTTTTTAGCGATGTTTGGAATTTTATGGTTTTGTGTAATTGTGAATTGGTTTATAAAGAGAAGGGTTCATTTGGCATTATATATTTTGGCCCTCCTGATTAGTTTTCAATAGTCAGTCTTTTATGGGGTTTCTCTTCGAACAGGTGTCTCCATCTGCAGTCACGGTCATATTCTCTTGGAAATATATTTTGGAAGTTAGACAGTGGGATTAGAATCAACATTTCAAGCTACAGTAAGACTATTAGTTGTTTCTTCAATATCGTGGTGTCAAACCAAGTGAGTATCAGTATAAGTCCCTAGTGTTGTTACTGGAAAATGGAACATCAAAGAATGCACGATAGGATGGCGGGAGGATTTTATGGCCCTCAAGGTTGAAAATGAGCCTAACGATAGGCCCAAGAGGCTGTGAAGACCTATTAGGCAGTGATTCCATTTAATACCTAGAATGAAATCTATAATTTAGAGATTTGAGCTATCCGACAAAGACAGGTCTTTTCAGATTAGTAAATTGTCCACGTGGATTCTTGGCTCAAGGAACACATGTGTATAAATATGTATTACTTCATAGTCACCTTAACACTCTTCTCGGCAGAATCTTGATGGACAACCAAGCCGAGAGATACGACACCATTGTTGGAATGGATAATGTGATGAGATTTCAACATAACCAAAACTATTTCTTAGAAGGGATTAATACCTTGTGTCTCTTTCTCTCTATTTCTCTCCAATTTTAATAGTTTGAACTACTATAACACAAAAATCAATGTACATTGTCAATAATTTTTTATTCTTACAGTGAAATCAATGCACAAATTCAATCCAATCATTTTAGAAGTAATGTACCATCATACATCCAATTACATCAAATCAAAAATCAACATCTACACTGAACTAAACACATTTAATGCAAGAAATAAAATAATATTAGAAAACGACTTCTACACTGAATTCAATGCATCTAATGCAAGAAATAGAATAGCAATAGAAATCAACATCTACACTCAATTCAATGCATCTAGTGCAAGTAAGAAAATATGATTAGAAACCGACATCTACACTGAAATCAATGCATTTAGTTCAAGAAATCAAATAGGATTATAAATCACCATGTACACTAAATTGAATGCTTTTAGTGCATGTAATAAAATAGGATTAGAAATCATCTACAGTGAAAACAACGAATCTAGTGCAAGAAATCAAATATAATTAGAAATCAACATTTACATTGAAATTAATGCATGTAGAGAAAGTAAAGAAATAGGATAATAAATCACCGTTTACACTGAAATCAATACATTTAGTGCAAGCAATCACATAGAAAATTAAAAATCATCTACATTGAAATCAATATATCTAGTGCAAGCAATAAAATATAATTAGAAATCAATATATAGAATAAAACCAATGCATCTATTGCAAGTAATCAAATAGGATTAGAAATCACCATCTACACTGAAATAAATGGATATAGTGAAAGAAATATTCTTCTCTCTCTCCCCTACATATATATGTCTATATTAATCCATCTCTCATTCTTTTTCTCTCTATCTCACCCCCGCAAACACACACACTCTCTCACTTCATATATATATATATATATATATATCAATCTCTTTGTCCCTCCCTCCCTCTCTCTTATCTTCCCTCTCTTCACCTTCCATCTATATCTATATCTTTCCCTTCTCTCTGTCTCTCGCCTGCTTCTATCTCTCTTTCCTCGTTTTGTCCTCTCTCCCTAACTCTCAATCTTCATTATCACTCCCCCCCCCCTCTCTCTATCTCCATGTTTCTCTCTCTATGTCTTTATTCTTGCTTCCCTCTCTCTCCCTCTCCAACTCCATCTCTCTTTACCTCCTGCTCTCCACTCTCTCACGTCCTCTCTCTCCCTCTCTCTACCACCTATCTCCCTCTTTCTCTCCCTCTCTCTCTTCACCATCTAATTCTGTTAGTATATGCCTCCCTCTCTCCTTTTGTCTCCTTCTCTCACCCCTTATCTCTATCTCTCGTTATTTTTCCCTTAATCTCACCCACAAACATACACTATATCTCTCCATATATCCTTTGTCACTCCCTCTCTCTCTCCACTTCTCACTCTATGTATTTCTTCTTCCCTCCCTCTCTACCCCTCCAAATCCATCTCATTATCCATCCCTCTCTCCTCATCTCTCCTTCCTGATCTCCTCCTCTCTCTCAAGTCATATCACACCCTTTCTCTCCTACCTTCCTCTCTCTTACCCAATCTCTCTCTCTCTCTCTCTCTCTCTCTCTCTCTCTCTCTATTTTCCCTACAATCCTCTCACTTCCCCCATCACTCTCCTCATCTCTCTCAAGTCCTCTCTGTCAACCTTCCTCCCTCTCCCTTTCTCTCCTACTCCCTGTCTCCTACCACATCACTCACACTCTCTCTCTCTTTCTCTCTCTCTCTCTCTCTCCAACAGTGTTATTATATCACTCCATATCCCTTTCTATCCTAATCTGTGTCTCCTACCCCATCACTCTCACTCTCTCTCTCTCTCTCCCCCCTTCTCTCTCCATCACTGATTATTTTCCTCTTTAACTGACCCATAAACATACATGCTCTCTATCCATCTCTCCATTGTCACTCCCTCTCTTTCTCCACTTCTCACGCTCTATTTATTTCTTCTTCCCTCCCTCTCTCCCCCTCCAACTCCATATATATCCCTCCCTGTGTCGTCATATTGATCTTCCTTCCTCTCTCTCCCTTTATCTCCCACCTCCCTCTCTCTTCCCCCATCTCTCTCTCTCTCTCTCTCTCTCTCTCTCTCTCTCTTTTCCCTATAATCCTCTCACTATCTCCTCCCTCTCTCCTTCTCTCTATCCTCCCTCCATCTTTGTCTCCCTCTCCCTCTTCCTTTCTTCATTCTTTGTCTCCCATATCCTTCAGCCTATCTCCATCTATCCCTTGTCACTCCCCCTATCTCTCCACCTCTATCACTCCATGTCTTCGTTCTTCCCTCCCATACACATATAGAGTTAATATATATCATGATATACTAATATATATTATAATATAACTAATTTATTATTGTATCAATCTAAAGTTATTAAATTTAATAATACTAATGTTATAATATATTAATATGAATATTATTTTTAATAATAATAATCATTTTTAATATTCATATTATGGTAAAAAAAAAAAATCATGTTATTAATAATAATTTGGCCCATAGGCTCCACCTAAATAAAACCTAATTTTTGAGTATTAGTAAATATAAAGATAACTGTGGAGTATATATAAAAGAGGTTTTATATATTTAAAATACCTATTGTTTATTTATATTTTTATTTATTTACAATATCCTTTTTATTTACCATGGTATTTAGACCATACCCTTGGTATATAATTAGATGTTAATTTCCAATGATATTTCATATAGTTTTATTTATTTACCATACATCTTGTTTATTTTTATTTTTATTTATTTACCATAACTCTTTCTTTAGTGTTCTTAAATATAACTCCGAGTTAAGAGGCACTTATAATTATTACAAATATATTGATTACAATTGAGCTGAATTAGAATGTTTACAAAAATTCTTACATTACATCTAAACATGTGCCCTATACGAGGTTGTAGAGCGCCTCTCGACACAATAAAGTCGGGAAAGAGTGAGTTTGTAGAGCGCCTCCTGGCGCAATAAACTTAGGAAAGTGTGAGGCCTAGCTTGGTTATTCAGAGTGCCAATGAGTTGTTTCTTTGTCCTGTTAGAGACTTTAGGGAATATGTTTGCTGGAATGGTGGTAGAAAGGTAAACATATCTAGTTGAGAGAGTAAATTTCAATGGTGTTTGAGGAAAGGAGCAAGGGAGCAACCAGTTTGTGGCTAGCATGGTTGAATAAAGGAGGGAAGGAGCTGTAGTCGTCTTAAGAAGGAAGAGTTGGAGGAAAATATAAGGAACCTCTTAGCCTCCTTGAACTTGATAATTCAAATCCTGAAACACGCTATTGGAGTGGTATTCCTTCGTTAGCTTGCAGTAAAAGGATACCTCTCCACCTCTTCTAGATGTTTTCAAATGTTAAGGATTATTCTTTGCATTTAGTCTACTACATATTTGGAAACTATTTAATTTTCAAAATATTTAGTGTTATCGTTGGGACAGATTAGATAGCTTGTGGTTTAAAAAATTTATTATCATGTATGCTTCTATTGTCTCCATCAATGTACCTATTTGTGTTGATTCTAGTCGCTCTCAATTGAGTTGTATTTGATATTTTTGGGTCTACGTCTCCCTTCTTGAACCTATGTATTTTTTAGCGATGTTTGGAATATTATGGTTTTTTGTAATTGTGAATTGGTTTATAAAGAGAAGGGTTCATTTGGCATTATATATTTTGACCGTCTTGAGTAGTTTTCAATAGTCAGTCTTTTATGGGGTTTCTCTTCGGACGGGTGTCTCCATCTGCAGTCATGGTCATATTCTCTTGGAAATACATTTTGGAAGTTATACGGTGGGATTAGAATCAACATTTCAAGCTACAGTAAGACTATTATTTGTTTCCTCAATATCGTGGTGTCAAACCAAGTGAGTATCACTATAAGTCCCTAGTGTTGTTGGTGGAAAATGGAACATCAAAGAATGCATGATAGGATGGGGGGAGGATTTCATGGCCCTCAAGGTTGCAAACGAGCCTAAAGATAGGCCCAAGAGGCTATGAAGACCTATTAGGCAGTGATTTCCCTTAATACCTAGAATGAAATCCATAATTTAGCGATTCGAGCTATCCGAGAAAGACAGGTCTTTTCAGATTATGAAATTGTACACTTGGATTCTTGGCCCAAGGAACACATGTGTATAAATATGCATTACTTCATAGTCACCTTAACACTCTTCTCGGCAGAATATTGATGGACAACCAAGCCGAGAGATACGACACCATTGCTGGAATGGATAATGTGATGAGATTTCAGCATAACCAGAACTATTTCTTAGAGGGGATTAATATCTTGTCTCTCTTTCTCTCTATTTCTCTCCAATATTAATAGTTTGAACTACTATAACACAAAAATAAATGTACATTGTCAATAATGTTTTATTCTTACAGTGAAATCAATGCACACAGTCAATCCAATCACTTGAAAAGTAATGTACCATCATACATCTAATTACATCAAATCAGAAATCAACATCTACACTGAACTAAATGCATTTAATGCAAGAAATAAAATAATATTAGAAAACAACTTCTACACTGAATTCAATGCATCTAATGCAAGCAATAGAATAGCAAAAGAAATCAGCATCTACACTCAAGTCAATGCATCTAGTGCAAGTAAGAGAATAGGATTAGAAACCGATATCTACACTAAAATAAATGCATTTAGTTCAAGAAATCAAATAGGATTATAAATCACCATGTACATTAAATTGAATGCATTTAGTGCATGTAATAAAATAGGATTAGAAATCATATACATTGAAATCAATGGATCTAGTGCAAGAAATCAAATATAATTAGAAATCAACATTTACATTGAAATTAATGCATGTAGCGAAAGTAAAGAAATAGGATAATAAATCACCATCTACACTGAAATCAATACATTCAGTGCAAGCAATCACATAGAAAATTAAAAATCATCTACATTGAAATCAATATATCTAGTGCAAGCAATAAAATATAATTAGAAAGAAATATATACAATAAAACCAATGCATCTATTGAAAGTAATCAAATAGCATTAGAAATCAACATCTACACTGAAATCAATGGATATAGTGAAAGAAATATTCTTCTCTCTCTCCCATCCATATATATCTATATATTAATCCATCTCTCATTCTTTTTCTCTCTATCCCACCCCCGAAAACACACACACTCTCTCACTCCATATATATATATATATATATATATATATATATCTCTCTCTTTGTCCCTCCCTCCCTCTCTCATATCTTCCCTCTCTTCACCTTCCATCTATATCTATATCTTTCCCTTCTCTCTGCCTCTCGCCTGCTTCTATCTCTCTTTCCTCTTTTTGTCCTCTCTCCCTCACTCTCAATCTTCCTTATCACTCCCCCTCTCTCTCTCTGTCTTTATTCTTGCTTCCCCCTCTCTCCCTCTCCAACTCCATCTCTCTTTACCTCCATCTCTCTACTCTCTCACATCCTCTCTCTCCCTCTCTCTACCACCTCTCCCCCTCTTTCTCTCCCTCTCTCTCTTCACCATCTAATTCTGTTAGTATATGCCTCCCTCTCTCCTTCTCTCTCATTCTCTCACCCCTTATCTCTATCTCTCCTCATTTGTCCCTTAATCTCACCCACAAACATACACTATATCTCTCCATATATCCTTTGTCACTCCCTCTCTCTCTCCACTTCTCACTCTATGTATTTCTTCTTCCCTCCCTCTCTACCCCTCCAAATTCATCTCTCTGTCCATCCCTCTCTCCTCATCTCTCCTTCCTTATCTCCTCCTCTCTTTCAAGTCCTATCACACACTTTCTCTCCTACCTTCCTCTCTCTTACCCCATCACACACACTCTCTCTCTCTGCCTCTCTCTCTCTCTCTCTCTCTCTCTCTATTTTCCCTACAATCCTCTTAGTTCCCCCATCACTCTCCTCCTCTCTCTCAAGACCTCTCTCTCAACCTTCCTTCCTCTCCCTTTCTCTCCTACTCCCTATCTCCTACCCCATCACTCACTCTCTCTCTCTCTTTCCGTGACTCTCTCTCTCCAACAATGTTATTATATCACTCCCTCTCCCTTTCTATCCTATTCCTTGTCTCCTTCCCCATCTCTCTCTCTCTCTCTCTCTCTCTCTCTCTCTCTCTCTCTCTCTCCATCACTGATTATTTTTCTCTTTAACTGACCCATAAACATACACGCTCTCTATCCATCTCTCCATTGTCACTCCCTCTCTCTCTCCACTTCTCACGCTCTATTTATTTCTTGTTCCCTCCCTCTCTCGCCTTCCAACTCCATATATATCCCTCCCTGTGTCCTCATTTTGATATTCCTTCCTCTCTCTCCCTTTATCTCCCACCTCCCTCTCTCTTCCCCCATCTCTCTCTCTCTCTCTCTCTCTCTCTCTCTTCCCTATAATCCTCTCACTATCTCCTCCCTCTCTGCTTCTCTCTATCCTCCCTCCATCTTTGTCTCCCTCTCCCTCTCCCTTTCTTCATTCCTCATCTCCCATATCCTTCAGCCTATCTCCATCTATCCCTTTTCACTCCCCCTATCTCTCCACCTCTATCACTCTATGTCTTCGTTCTTCCCTCCCATACACATATAGAGTTAATATATATTGTGATATATTAATATATATTATAATATAACTATTTTATTATTGTGTCAATATAATGTTATTAAATTTAATAATACTAATATTATAATATATTAATATGAATATTATTTTTAATAATAATAATCATTTTAATATTCATATTACGGTAAATTTGTTTTTTCCATGTTGTTAATAATTATTTGGCCCATAGGTTCCACCTAAATAAAACCTAATTTTTGAGTATTAGTAAATATAAAGATAATTATGGAGTATATATAAAAAGAGGTTTTATTTATTTGCAATACCTATTGTTTATTTATATTTTTATTTATTTACAATATCCCTTTTATTTACCATGGTATTTGGACCATACCCTTGGTATATAATTAGATGTTAACTTCTAATGATATTTCATATAGTTTTATTTATTTACCATACATCTTGTTTATTTATATTTTTATTTATTTACCATAACTCTTTCTTTAGTGTTCTTAAATATAAATCCGGGTTAAGAGGCACCGATAATTATTACAAATATATTGAATACAATTGAGCTGAATTACAAATGTTTACAAAAATTCTTACATTACATCTAAACATTTGCCCTATACGAGGTTGTAGAGCACCTCTCGACGCAATAAAGTCGCAAAAGAGTGAGTTTGTAGAGAGCCTCTCGGCGCAATAAAGTCAGGAAAGTGTGAGGCCTAGCTTGGTTATTCATAGTGCCAACGAGTTGTTTCCTTGTCCTGTGAGAGACTTTAGGGAATATTTTTGCTGGCATGGTGGCAGAAAGGTAAACATATCTAGTTTACAGAGTAAATTTCAATGGTGTTCGAGGAAAGGAGAAAGGGAGCAACCAGTTTGTGGCTAGCATGGTGGAATAAATGAGGGAAGGAGTTGTAGTCGTCTTAAGAAGGAAGAGTTGGAGGAAACTATAGGGAACCTCTTAGCCTCCTTGAACTTGATAATTCAAATCCTAAAACATGCTATTGGAGTGGTATTCCTTCCTTAGCTCGCAGTAAAAGGGTACCTCTCCACCTCTTCTGGATGTTTTCAAATCTTAAGGATTATTCTCTGCATTTAGTCTACTGCATATTTGGAAATTATTTAATTTTCAAAATATTTAGCGTTATCGTTGGGATGGATTAGATAGCTTGTGGTTTAAAACAATTATTATCATGTATGGTTCTATTGTCTCCATTAATGTACCTATTTGTGTTGATTCTAGTCGCTCTCAATTGAGTTGTATTTGATATTTTTGGGTCTACGTCTCCCTTCTTGGACCTATGTATTTTTTTTTTAGCGATGTTTGGAATTTTATGGTTTTGTGTAATTGTGAATTGGTTTATAAAGGGAAGGGTTCATTTGGCATTATATATTTTGACCTTCCTGAGTATTTGTCAATAGTCAGTCTTTTATGGGGTTTCTCTTCGAACAGGTGTCTCCATCTGCAGTCATGGTCATATTCTCTTGGAAATATATTTTGGAAGTTAGACGGTGGGATTAGAATCAACATTTCAAGCTACAGTAAGACTATTAGTTGTTTCTTCAATATCGTGGTGTTAAACCAAGTGAGTATCACTATAAGTCCCTAGTGTTGTTGGTGGAAAATGGAACATCAAAGAATGCACTATAGGATGGGGGGAGGATTTCATGGCCCTCAAGGTTGCAAACGAGCCTAACAATAGGCCCAAGAGGCTGTGAAGACCTATTAGGCAGTGATTTCCCTTAATACCTAGAATGAAATCCATAATTTAGAGATTCGAGCTATCCAAGAAAGACAGGTCTTTTCAGATTATGGAATTGTCCACGTGGATTCTTGGCTCAAGGAACACATGTGTATAAATATGCATTACTTCATAGTCACCTTAACACTCTTCTCGGCAGAATCTTGATGGACAACCAAACCGAGAGATACGACACCATTGTTGGAATGGATAATGTGATGAGATTTCAGCATAACCAGAACTATTTCTTAGAGGGGATTAAAGAGCGAATACCTCACATTGAGCTTCATTTCTAGGTTAAATCTTATTATGACACCCCTCGAGGTTTAAGTGTTAGAAATACAACCGTAGGCATGTCTTCTGATACTTGAGCTTACATGTTTAGTTCTTGCTTTTTTCTTTACAGTAAACATATAGATGGTTTAGTTATGCTTGTAAATCTCATACTCCTTAAATTTTGGACCAATTATTCCATAAATGGTAAAATATCTTATTTCCTATTAAAAAGATTAATACTGGTGAAATATCTTATTTTCCAATCTTATTTCCCATTAGGCATATTAATACCAAGTATTTTGAATCAGACATATTGATGATAAACGAGGGATGTAATTGTTTCTCTTAATATTAGAAAGTAATATAACATAATTTAAACTTAAAAAATAGAAATAATAGTATATACATAAATAATAAAATATTAAAAAAAAAATAGTGTTTAAAAATAATTGACTAAAAAATTAAGAAATTATATATATAATTTTGACTTTTTATAAAATATTTTGAATATACAAATTTGGAGTCTTTTTGTAAAATTAGATTATTGTTCCAATTTTGATTGAGAAAAAACTAAAAACCAGTTCTCTATTATATAAAAATATACATCACCGAACTCTTTCTACAAATGAACAATGTACATTAACACCTTTATATCTAATACAATCCAGTTATTTATTTTTATTTTTTCGGCCTGAAAGAATATAAAAATATAATAAACATCGTCTGTATAATTTATTAATTTAGTTAAGAGATTAATTTATTAAAGTTTCATGTTTATTTTGATTTACAAATATGAAAAGTTATTATATTTAAAATTATCAAAATTATTTTATTAACTTTTTTAATAAGCTTCCGAATTTATAGGCATACAAACACCGAAAATTTATTTTATATTTACCATAAGCAATTCGCACATAACTTAATACATAAAGTTATGGAAAACTCTGAATATCATTATAATTTTGTTTATGTAATGAACATATAAAATTAAGATGGGTCATATTTAACAATTTACGTCCATTTTTATTTTTTCATAGTTATGTAATTTTTATAAATATATTTAACATTATTCATTTAAATTTAATATTTCATTTTTAATTGATAAAAAATGGTTGATATTATTAAATATGAATAGTTTATTAATTTTAGAATTTATTTGAAATAATTTGAGCTTTTCTTTCAAATTATTTTGAATTTATGATAATTATAACTTATATTAAAAACAAATATAAATTTCTTCGTCAAGGTTTAGAATACATTGTGATGTGGTGTATTGTAAAAATATTTTTTTTTTTGGAAAAAATGTAGTCATGTTAAATGGTGTGGCTCAAGTATGGTGGGGTTTTTGGGTGATTTTTGTTGGAATTAATGGAGAAATTCATAATTATATTGTTGTTATGATGAAGATAGGAATGAGATGCTAAGATTAGATCTCAATTCCTAATATCTCGGGAGTGGTTGAAACCATCCCGTTAATGTGAAAGCCTATATAATTAAGGCTCATCTAACTCAATAGTCAGAGTGTGTGTATGAGTGTTTGTACACTCTTCGGGTTCTCACATGGAGAGCCATTCAATCAATAGTTATAGAATACAAGTTTTATCACGAAGGAGAGAGTGGTGCGACGACAAAGACCATAGAAAGCTCCCAAATATTTTTTAGGAGTATCATTTACGAGCATTTAACTTTGTAAAAGATGCAGTAGTTACCAATATGTTCATTGTCTACGACATATTATTTGTAATTTATAGGTGGTTCTGTCTTGTTCCAAAAGAAAAGAAAAAATATGTTGGAATATGTAATTCCTACTTGTCTTCAGTTGTGGTTCTCTCTATGTATAGAGTCTATTCCTATTTGATAGATTAGTTCCTAGTTTGGTGTGAGGTTGAGATATTCTCTCAACCAAATTATTGTGTGTCTAAGATAGCTTCCCTATCTTGAGACAATTCTGCATGTATATATGTAACTCTATTTGTTTGATTAATATAATAGAGTTTGTAGATTGAATTTTTATCTTGGTATCAGAGCCCGTAAGGGCCTTTGGCCCTTCCCGGGCATAGGAAAATAAATGGCTGTATTATATTAAATTTGTGAGTCCATCAGATTGGTAAGAGAGTGTGAAGTTGGTTCAAAGGTTTCCAATTTGCGTCATTTTCTTGTTCTTCCATATGGATTCTAAGATCTCTTTAATAAGATTGAGTTAGTTGAAGCCAAGATCGCTCGAAGACCCAGGCTCCTCCATATTTTAGTGTGGATCTACTGTGAGAAGACAACGATCCGTTTCTGGTCAGCAATGTTGCAGATATCAGCAATACCGTTGTGCGCGTGAAGGTCGAGCCCGCGTGAAGGCTTGGTATGTGAAGTTTTGGATTCTTTTGTTCAGGAATTTGTCCACTGTTTGTGAAATTATATTTCCCACCTGTTGTGTGTTTTTCGACTGGTGGAAGCACAAGATAGAGGAGCGAACGCTTTGCCCAAGACAGATCAATTTGTGTTTTCTTGTCCTCGATTCAGTGGGAAGCTGGCAGTAGTTGCATTCATTGGATGTCGTGGAGGTTGAGTAGAGGTCGTGGAGGCCGAGCCTAGAGGGGATGTTTTTCATTGCTGCTGCAGAGAGAAGTCTGTTCAGATATAAGCACTTTGTTTCAAGATAAATGCGAAATTTTAGATGATAATTAGTCTAAAAGAAGAATCAAGAGTCTGGTGGGCATTGCAGTCGGGATGCTGATGAACTATGTTTGGAGGATCATGTTGCCGTTTGTTTCATTATAGAAGGGAAGAGATTCTGAAGCCACCAAGTGATATTGGCTTCACGATCAGAGTACTTTAAGGCAAGGCTGTCTCGGGCTACCGGCTTTCTTGTAGGAAAGGAAGGATTCTAGAGTGGCGCCCTTCCACTTCTTGAGGAACATGATTTGAGTGCCGAAGCATTTGAAAAGTTGCTGGAGTACATGTATACTAACAAGGTGATGGAAATTGATCCAGACCAAGTAGAAGAAATGTTTGATGCTGCTTCAAGATATTTATTATTCTCCCTAAAACGGGTTGTAGCAGATGCATTGTTACCACAACTGGAAACAACATCCCCTAGAAAATTGTGCCATTGGCTAATGCTGGCAGATATGTATGGAGTTTGGAATATTAGGGAGCATTATCTACATGTAATGGCTCTCAAATTCGAGGCTTTTGCTGACACATGTGAATTACGTAGGATGTTATTGAGCCTGCCACCACCTTCTAGTGATTCTTCAGAACATACTACTGCTCCTCAATTCCTCAGTTGGGCTGCTTCTGCGGGTTTCTGAATTTTCATTTGGGCGATAACAGTAAGGTTAATTTTAGGTTTGTGTTTATTATTTGACTTGTGATATGTCATGGGTTCGAGCCGCTGACCTGCCTCTTCCACAGGATTGGTCTTATTGGCTTGGAAAAATGAGAGTTTTGAGATTGAGGTATTCCATTACAGGGACAATGATATGAGCTCTTTTTTTAGGAATGGGGATATGTGGCATCATCTGTATCAGATAATGGACTTAAAATATGTGGCCTATCAATTATAGTGTGGTAAGGCCAAGCCTCTGATGCTTCCGAGGGCTCGATTACAGGTTTGATTGTATCAGTCAATTCAAGCATACTGCTATCGACATGCATTGTTCAGATTAATATCTTTACAGGAAGGAAAGAGAATGGCTTGCATCATTCTGAGGTTTGAAGTGATGAGGAACGATTTCATGTAAAATAGAATTATGTTGCCATTGTTTAATATTTCTTTAAGATTTGTCCCATGAGTAATGTAAATCTGGTTGAATGAATTGAGATATTTATTGTGACATTTAGTTTCGCCAACTAGTGTCATGACTTTGAGTCTATGTTAGAATTGGTCATTCTAACAATAGACAAATTTATTTGCAGGAATGATTTACTACCAGATATGATGAAGACATGACAATAAAATGGCATCTAAGGATAGTCGTTGGAGCTACATCAGATATTGGAGGATGATCGAGTTTGTGTGTGCCCAGTGTGATGGAAACATACCTGAATGTTCAATTGTGAGGAGATTAGCTTGATAATGGTCTTCATTGTTGCAGCCTATCAATGAGCATGAGGAGGCATTCTTGGAAGTAGTTACCCTGCCTTGATACTGTGAACAGGGGAAGTGGCATTACACTGTGATTCCAGGGGAATTGGATATTGAAACGAGAACTTTTTGTCTATAAAATTGTTGAATTTTATGCATGTTGAGAGTGAATTTGTGGACAACGCAGGATTGGACCATGGATTCATGGCTGTGATAAGCCTTCGTGGCTGTGTTGAGCCTTTGTGGCTATGGTGAGACTTCGTGACTGTGATGAGCCTGCGTGGCTGTGTTGAGCTTTTGTGGCTATGTTGAGCCTTGGTGGTTGTGTTGAGCCTTGGTGGCTGTGATGAGCCTTGGTGGCTGTGATAAGCCTTGGTGGCTGAGTTGAGCCTTGGTGGCTAGATTGTATCTCCTCAAGGTTGAGTGCTTGAGTGGTGGAGGTGAATTGCTACTTGTCGAAATGTGAACTAGAAAGCAGGTGAAAGGGTGTTGCCTGTGCATGTTCATGAAGCAACGTTCAACAATCAGTTTTCAGTGATCTGATAAGGATCAGATCGAAGACAACGTGCAGTGTTCTGGTGAACTGAAATTTGGGGCATTCTATCCACAACAGTGAATGGAGTGGCCATGTGTTGAACATTTGCATGCCAGTTTTTTTTTCTTCATGGGTATTGTATTACTATCATGGTTATCACTTGTGCTTATATTGTCATCTGGTATTGTTTTTTATTTGGTATGGGTAAATTTGGACAAGTCTTGGAAATTTGTATAAATATTGAGATTTGCGACCTCAATATCATGTCATTCTATTAGAATTCGCAACTCTAATTGATGACAGGTAAAACATGGAGACCAAGACCAGCTTGCCAAAGTAAAATGAAGATGCCAAAGCCTCAAAAGTACAAATACAATGTAATGGTGTGTTCCAGCATATGAACAGTGCGGTGTTTGTGGAGTTGAATGGTATGGTGAGAAGCAAAGGAAGATGGACAATCAAGTTTGTGAGAGTTTGTTTTGAGTGAGTTTCTTGGAATAGACTCATGACCATGGTAGAGTATGAGTCACATTTTGTAATTAGAAGAAAATCTACATGTCATTTATTGTTTGTATGTACTGTAAGACCCAGAGAGGCATGCATACCCCTTTTTTATATGTTCCCTCTATCAGAGAGTTTTAACACCCTGGAAGAGTGTGTCATGTGGGACGGATACACTTGGGTGGGCTGCATTGATTTTAGACTCCATAAGGTGAAATTTTATATCAAGGGGGATTTAATCAAGAGGTTGGATGAACCATGTATGTGAAGGACTTCCTAGTAGACTAGTGGTTGTAGCGGTTGGAACCCATGCATTTTGGTAGATGTAGGTTCCTTTATATGTACATTGATAACAACATGAACAATCGGCAGCTCTTCAACATTAGAACCTTGTAGACTGTGGCTTCTATGCCACGCAGGTCTCAGTTCTCTCGACTCTTGCGACAAACAAAAAACAACCTCTCAATAAGCTGGCAACGCTATCAATGTCCAATTCACTTTGGGATCTCCACAACCTGCAACTTCTAGGTTTCTCACCCAATAAAATTTCTAGAATAAATCTGCTACATCACCCAACAAAATTTCTAGAATAATATGCCGAAAGAGTTATTGGAAATGAAGCCAGAAGCATACATTCCTCAGTCAGTTTCCATTGGCCCCTATCACTACATTAGATCTAAGCTCTACGATATGCAGTGTTACAATTATAGCAGAGGAAGAAAGGAGTGTGTTTGTTGATATTACAAACCGTATAGATGTGCCAACTTGTATAGATGTGCATGAAAAGCCAAAACCGAGCAACGCGAGTGGAAAACCAAGCTTAAGGGATGCAAATACAAAGCCGAAAGAAAACAAACTAAATGAAACAAAAAACCGTGCAAGGAAAATAGAAAGCCCAAGTAAAGTGGGGTTTTTGGGTGATTTTCACGGCTTACATGCTCCTTAGTTGTGGTTTCTCAAGCCAAAGAAAAAGTATTCGATAATCAAGTTAGCAAACCAAAACAACAAAATATAAATTCATCCATTATAAATTTGCATAGTTTATATTTTTATTTAATATGTTGAAACATAAACTGAAATTTTATGAAAATATATTAAAAATCAATTAAAATTTATTATAATAAAAATTATTTTTAATGATTAATTGAACCAGGAAGCCCATTGTACAACCCAGTATCCATTAGTGGTCAAAATAATATTTTAATAAATAAAAATTTAATGTTTCCTCATAAAAAAACAACACTAAAATAATAGGTATGGTAAATAGATAAAAATATAAATAAAGTGGAGGTATGGTAAATAAAAAAATATATAAATTAATAGGAGGTATGGTAAATAAATAAAACCTATTTTTATACTTACTCGAGAGGTATGGTAAATTAATAAAAATATAAATAAACTACATGTGTGGTAAAAAATAAAACCTATTTTTATACATACTCCTATTTATATTTACCAGCACTCTGAAAAGATGTTTTATTTAGGTGAAGCCTATGGGCCAAATTATTATTAATACCAATGAAAAAAATTGTTATTAACACTAATATTAATATGACAAGATGATGATGATGATTATTATTATTATTAAATCTAACATTCATATTAATATATTATAATATTAATATTATTAAATTTAATAACTTTAGATTATTACAATATTAAATTTGGTATATTATAATATATATTAATATATCATAATATATATTTACTCTATATATATATATATATATATATATATATGGAAGGGCAGAACAAAGATATAGAGTGATAGAGGTGGAGAGATAAGGAGTAGCACTGGAGAGATGAAGATAAATTGAAAGAGAGGGGAGAGGATAAATGAAGAGAGAGAGAGAGGGAGAGGAGTGATAGAGGTAGAGAAGGGTAAGAGAGGGAGAGGGAGACACAAAGATAGAGGGGGGGGGGAGGGGAGGGGTGAGAGAATGAGAGAGGGAAGAAGATAATGAGAGGATTGGAGGGAATAGAGAGAGAGAGAGAGAGAGAGAGAGAGAGGGAGAGAAATGAAGGAGGAGAGAGGGAGGGATAATGAGATGGAGTCGGAGGGGGATAGAGGGAGGGATAGAGAGAGGGATAGAGGGAGAGGTGGAGTTAGAGGGGGGGAGATGGAAGGAAGAAGAAATACATAAAGAGTGAGAAGTGGAGAGAGAGAGGCAGTGACAAGGGAGATATGAAGAGCGAGTGTGTATGTTTAGGGGTGAGATAAAAATGGATAGAGAGGAAGGACGAAAGAGAGTACTTGAGAGATTGGAGGAGAGAGGGAGGGAGAGAGGAGGACAGAGGGAGGCAGAGAGGGGAAGAGAGGGATGGATAGAAATATGGAGATGGAGGGGGACAGAGGGAGGGAAGAAGACATGCATAGAGTGTGAGAAGTGAAGAGAGAGAGGGAGTGACAAGGGAGAGATGGAGAGAGATTTTGTATCTTTGGGGTGACATAAAGAGACAAAGAAGGATGTATGTAGATAATGGGGGAGAGAAGGCGAGAGGGAAGGATAGAGTAATAGAGTTGGAGGGTGAAGAGAGAGAGAGAGAGAGAGAGAGAGAGAGGTAGGAGAGAAAGTTAGAGAGAGAGAGGAAGTAGAGAGAGTATGTGAGAGAGTGGAGAGAGGGAGAGAAAGAGATATGGACTTGGTGGGGGAGAGAGGGAGGTAATAAGAAGTACATAGAGAGAGAGACGAAGTGATAAGGAAGACGGTGTAGAAAATATACCAACGAGACTCAATTTCATCTTGTAATGTACTAAAAAAATATATTGAATCGTTCTACAATATTTGTGGAATACAGAACATGATCGCTCAATCACATGCAAGTTAGAGAAGTAAGTAAATCAGTCACACAACACACGATTTTCTTGGGGAAAGAAACTACAAAAAACTACGCTATCTGTATATTGTATTAAGTCAAGGAATCATGAAAAAATACAATGCGTTAATGATCATAAGAATCTCCCACACTCTACCAATTGTATGAGATTGATCTAGGAAAATAAGTCTAGTAATTAGCCAATTCTCATCCTTCCTTCAGTCTGCCTTGCCCACACAATTCCCAAGGAATTAGCTCCCTATTAAATAGGAAAAATAACCTCTCTTGATTGCACAATGCATCATTGCATCCCAATGACCCTATAACTACACATGGGAAATTTTTTATAAATATATGACTGATAATTATGTTCCCTTTAACCTATGTCTCAACTAGGTGTTTCTGAGAACGAAAATACATTCCACTATTAATAGTGAATTATCATTTATCTGATTGATCACTCATTGTGAATTAAATATAATATAATTCAATGGACCTCTCACTAGCTCATCACTAAGTTAGAACTAGTTAAACTAATTTTAACTCAATTAATTGAGTTAACTAATTCATACTTACATCCCACCGATGCATCAACTGCAAGTGGACCCCCAAAATATTAGAATCCCTCTACATGCCTCATATTAGACCCTCGACACGAAATTATTGAGCTAGCACAGTCATCCAGATTTAGTTAACTCATACAAGTTGCTATGAGATGAAATTACAATTTACTGTCCAATTTATTTAAGGGATAAATAAATTAGACGCCCCAGATTCCATGACCAAAATTATGATCCATCATGTTTCCACATTCCTCATGCATCAAAATTCCACACGCTTTTTGTGTGCATTTTCTTGTTGAATTTCAACACTCCATATCAACAAGAAAGGGGTTATCATCTACCCTAATCCTGCCTCTATGGTATTCAAATTTTCTCTTTTCCAAGGCCTTTGTCAAGATATATGCATCTCAATCCTCTGTGGGAATGTACTACAACAACATAATGCACCTCTGAACATAATCTCTAACATGGTGATACCTGATATCAATATTCTTGGACTGTTATGCAATACCAGATTTATTGATAGTTTGATGCAAATCTGGCTATCACATTGTTTCATCGTACAATCCATCTGATGACGTAACAAACAAAGAAGTATCTTCCTCATCCAGATGTCCTTGCATGCAACCTGACCAGTTTCCATGTACTATTCCTCTATTGAACTGAGTGCAACTAATCTGTCTTTCCTTATGTACCAAGAAACTGTTGTTGATCCTATGTTGAAGATGCCCCCTAATGTGCTCTTCATGTCTGAAGAACATCTTGCCCAATCTACATCAGTGAAGGCTTGAAGCTTCAATCCCTCAGTCCGTTTGTACCATAAACCATACTTTGTAGTGTACATGAGATATCTCAATACATTCTTCCCTGCCTTCCAAAAGAGCTTTGTCAGATTAACCATAGCTTGGCTCAGCTGGTTAACTACGTAGGAAATGTATGGTCATGTGTTCACCAAACACATTTAGGGTGAAAACGTGAAGTTGGGAAACACTTTTTGCCCTTTTCTGACGTTGAAAATTGTAATTTTCTATGTTTATTCAACTTCAACTCCACTAAACTCATATTTTTAATGCAAATTATGCGTTGACATAAAAACAAGAATTGTAGAGAATTATCTTACCTCCATACTTGTATTTAAAAAAATATATATATTGAAATATAGAGGGGTGAATTTGTTGTTTACTAACTGCTTATACTTGAAATTTTCAGGCAAACATAAATAGTCACTTTTTGAACCCTAACTTTTTTCAGGGAAGGTTATTCATTTTTTCAAAATAAACCATATCATCATAATCTGCATATTTTGCACTAGTGCACTGACTCTTTTTTGGTCATTTTCAAATTAAATCACTATTTTTTATTATTTTTTGAAATGGATGAAGACAAAAAAACGGTGATGTTTCAGTACATTTTATGAGCCCTAGATTTTCTTTTCAATGTGATCGTCAATAAGAAAAATGAGAGCACCCTTTTAAATTAGATAGGGAGAGGAAATGAAATATGATTTTTCTGAATTTTTTGGTGTCGTCATTTTAAAGTTATTGAATTTTCATTCAGTGCAATTTTCCGAACAATGAAATTCCACAGTGACACAGTTTAGTAAAAAATTAATAACAAATTGAAATTTTTAATGAAACTCCACAAATATTACATCATCAGAAACTAGATTCAGAAATGAATCTAATGGTACCTGGTTCGAAATATAAAATTTTGTTTTTGTAGGTGTTCTGCCCCTCCAAAGTTGCAAGTTCCTCAAAACTGCAGAATTTTCTGGGTTTTTCGTTGACGAGAAACTCTCGGACTAGATAATGACTCGGAAGAGACATTTATTAAACTCTCGACCGATAAATTTAAAACTCTCGCCCGAGAGTTTAATGCACCACAACTTACATTTAATCGCGCAGCCAAACTCTCGGCTGAAAGTTCATAAAAATCTTGGCCGAGAGTTTGCGTGCGAGAGTTTACCCAAGGAAACTCTCGGTCGAGAGTATAAAAAACTCTCAGACGAGAGTTTATAAAACTCGGCCGAGATTTTAGCGAAGGCCAACTCTCGGGGTTCAGATATTGGTTGAGAACAAATCAAATTAGCATAGTTTTCTATAAATTCAATATCTTTGATTTGATTTTGTGTTGGTCAAATAAATCCCCAAAGTAACTATGACAGAGTGGGCACCCTTATTTTCTTTGATTTTAATTTGGTCAAATATATATGAAAAGTAATCGTGGACAATAATGGGTGTTCTCATTGTGTTTGATTTTGATCTTGAGTTGGCCAAATATAGACATATTTCCAAATATAGACATTTTGGGCATCCTGTTTGTCTCCATGGCTTGGAAGATCTAGATCAAGGCCCCATTACTAGTGAGAACCTATTAGTTCATCTCTGGGTGCCATAGAAGGGCCTACCTATACTACTTTAGTATAACAGAGCTCAATGTGACATGTGACAGATTCCAAGCCTAGAAAATTTAAGGGCTTACCAATTTCCAATAGAATTCCTATATACCCTTGTGCAAATTTCAAGTGCAAGAGAGTTAGTGATCATGGGTGAGGTAACTCTTAGATTCCAAGATTTAAATAACTCAAGGATTTTCAAACAAAATTCCCATCTACTGCCACTAAAATTTCAAGTGGGGAAGAAGAGATATTCTAATTTAAGGTGGAACTTCAAGATGGATCAATCTTCCTGCCCACCAATGGTTGGTCAAAAGCTGTTGGCAAAATGTAAAATAGATGGGATCCATTGTCAACAAATTAGAGCCTAGTAGCCTCATTGTCTTTAATCTTGAATGAGTTTGTCAAATATAGACATATTAGGCATCCTCATTGTTTCCATGACTTGGAAGATCTAGATCAAGGCCCCAGTCATAGTGACAGCCTATTAGTTCATCTCTTGGTGCAGTAAAAAGAGAGTAAGCCCTAAGCTTACTATTTGTCTCACTGACCTCATTATATGTGATGGATCCCAAGCCTACAATGATTTAAGGGCTTACCAATTTCAAAAAAAATTCTTATATGTCCCTGCACAAATTTCAAGTGCAAGAGAGACATTAATCATGTGAGAGGTGACTGTCAGATTCCATACTTTAAAACAAAATTCCCATCTAGCCTCACTCAAATTTCAAGATGCTAATTCAAAGGTGGAAATTCAAGATGGATTAGTCTTCCTTCCCACCCATGGTTGGTCAAAAACCCTTGACAACCTGGATGATTGTCAAAATAAAAGCCTAGTAGCCTGCATTTTGTGGTGATGTTGCCGCGCATAATTTTCTTAATTAAAACTATATGGACCTGATTGATATATATGACCGCAACAGACAAACTGCTAAAATTGTGTAATACTAAACAACGATCAAATTCTTAACAGACACCAAGGACAAAATTTAAGCAAACATTTCCCATGTATCTTTGAATTGGATAACTTGGACATCTGAAGCAAGGAGTATGTACTATAGACTGCAAAGCAATAGGACCAAATTTTTTAAATATTACTATAATGTCATTTTGTGAATTGCATTTCATTAGATAACCAAACACACAAACATCATTTTGAGATAAAATATCAAGCTTATAATAACAATAGTAATAATAAAACTCAAGCTATAGTTATCTAAACACCAAATTGATGCATGAGATTCTCAATTTAGTGGGTTAAAGGACCATTACACAGTGATTTGACACACCAAATTGATGTATAAGATCCTCAAGTTAGTGGGTTAAAGGACCATTACACAGTGATTTGACTAAATAGTTTATGTAGGTGTACTACCTACACCTCTATGGATTCAAATCTGTGACCTCCTAGGAGGAAACATGTCTGAACCCGCAACTTCCAAGAAAGAAACATATGTTCTTAACTATTAAGGCTACTCAGATTTCGCTATGCTTTAGAATTTCTTGGAAAACTTGTGCTTGAAATTTTACTTTGAGAATTTATCATTTAATAAATTTTATCTTTAGAATTCCTACTGAAAGGAATTTCTACGGCTTGGTCCTGTTAGTCAGTTCTGAAATATTCTATAACCATACTCATAATTTATCAGAGAAATGCAATGGCTCATCTCCTAGTGTTTCCACTAACTTTTAATTCGGGAACTGAATAACCCAATACAAGGGAATGAATTAGATATATCATATATGTTGGACGAGACAAAATGGATATCCAAATAAAGTGACATATTTAACAACACATTCTTTTTAAAAATACAGAAACATATTTGGTTGGACAAAATTAGCAGTACTCTGACTCTGTTTTGGAATAAGCATTATGAGACCGAATGTCTTCTGAATTTACATGAAAGAGCTCCAACAATTGTAAGAATCCATCTATTGAATTTAAAAAAAATGTTTTAGTATCCTTCAATTAATGTGGATCAATGTCATCCATGATGAACTTGCTTTAGACAGTTAAGTTCTCTTATTTTGCAACCCAGTAAAATGCAAGACACTAATTTCTACTGAGAAAAAATTCTGGGAAAATTCTGAGACATGATCGTTTCCACCAATCACAAACTTTACATGTATTTTATATGTTATCAGGACCTTGTATTTTTTTTTAAATGAATTCTAGAAAAAATATGTATATCTTATCAGAGGTTACACTCATAGAAGTTTCCACAATGCCCAGAACAAGATGCAAGTCCAGTCACTATGGAATGTCTTCCATAGTGGTTGGTCACTATGGAATGCCTTCCATAGTGAATGGTAGCAAATAAAACTTACACATCAGATCAAACATATTGTGTTTGAATATAGATAGTCCAATTACCATGTAAAACATGAAAATATTTTTCCATTGATCTGTTGAGAATGAAGGAAAAGGATGACGCCAAGGAGAGGTATACCCAAGTCTAGATAAATATAGGAGTTCTCAAAAGAGATTTAGCAAGTGAAAAAACTCATATTGGAGAACACAAAGTCATAATCTCGGTTAACAGAAATTTCACTAGTAATGTATAACCAAATGGAAGTCATCATTCATGTCAATATAAATTTTCCCCAGTAGAGAACTCTTTCATGCTCTTCTATTCAGACTAAGAGTATCATATTTTGGACTTTTTAAATCATGTCAACCGAAAATTAAATATCCTGGACTATGAAATAGTCCTCCACAAGGATCTCTTTTTATCACATTATGCAAATGAGATCAACTTACCAAAACAACCTCATTAGAGGCATGACAAAATTTTGGTATCGATAGCATCTCGCTGCTTTCCAATAGAGGTTCTTTAAGGCATTCCATAGAAAGTGGCCCATTGCACATACACAATGGCCACATATTACAATATTTTGTGCTTTCACATGAATCAATCTGCAAAAAGCCTCATGGATCGACCACTAGTCCTGTGCTTTCAGACATGGACTTAGAATGGTTGTGTTCTCCTTCATATGTCACAATTAGCATGGATGGATCATCCAAAGAACGTTCCACATGCTTTCTTTTTGGGCAACGCCTTACACTGTTGCACTTGTAGTATCCTCTGAAAAATGAAAAGAAGAAAATATTAGCCTGTGTAGAGGTTGAATATGATCTTTAACCCTAAGACTTTCACCTTTACCTTCCAGTAAATATATATCCTATATTTTATCGTTTCACACCAGTGAATCTAATGTCCTCCCAACTGTCCCTCCCCATTAATAAAAATCAAACACCAAGGATCATATCTTGACCTCAAATTGATATAGGGAATAAAGATTGACTTAACCCAAGTATCAAAAATTCAGAAAAATGAAAATTAAGAACAATACTATAGAATTTTTGTGTCATCTAAGAAAAATTAGACCCTATCATTGACATATGAAGCATACCTTGGATGCGGTGAACCCTTTATAGGTTTATGCCCATATTTTCTCCATGAGTATTCATCTGCTGGGATATCTTCCATCTTGGCACTCATTGCTGGAACTTTGATGGTTCTTTTCACCCGAGATTTCCTATAAAACAAAATAAGAAGAATGTTGTTAGATGCTTTTGGTTCATCCATTACATTACAAATTATCAATATAGTCTCATATAAAATATAAATACCACTTGGATCCATATAAAATTTCAAATCAGAGCATAAAATTACTAATATGGATGCAACAACAAGCAAACAAACACGAGGAAAACTGCAACAAACAAACATCCCCAGGGTCACCAAGGAGAAAAAAATGTAAGCCCCAAATGGATTTAGATCAGAAAGATGTCGATATGCATAAACAAATCCTTTGATAAAGGAATAGGTTTCTAAGAACTAGAGAAATAAAAACAATATATAAGCAGCATGTGTGGACCTCCCAAGACACAGTGAGTACATGGGTGCCTAACAAGCAGGAATTACCATTTAAGCCCTGATCTTCATTGGACCAGGATCAGTATCAAGATGGTATCTAGCAATAATAAAACTCCAAGATGGACAAAACCAATAGAAGTAAATCCTTTAATGGCCTCCAAGAAAAGAAAAGGAATAAATACTAATATGCATGAAAAACCCCAAAATATCAATATGATTCAGAAATAATTAGAAAAAAACCAATATGGCTCAAAAAATAAGACCACGGACCCTAATGTTGTTCAGAGAAACTGAAAAACGAAGAGATAAACATTGCAATACCCTGAAATCTAAATAGATTGAGAAGGATGAAATAATCACATGAACCGATTTTATAGCCATAAATGAAAACTGTTATACTCTGAAATCAAAACATATTCAAAAAGTAAATACCTGCGCTTGGAGCAGTGACATCTTCCTGAAGGGCCAAAGGGCTTTCCACCATCGGCATCGTTAGACTTCCCATGGCATTTCTTCTTCGACGAAGACAATGGAGGTCTACCACTGGATGGAGGAAAATATACCAACAACATTGAAGGTCTTTTATCAGTAGAAACAACACTCCCATCACAAGTAATGGATGATAGGAAAGACTTGGTGCTAGATAGGGGAGGGAAGGAACTCGGAGAATCTCTCCTGTGACCATAAAAATCGGTTGCTACAACATGGTTGGTCAAAGACATAGAAAAATCAATCATATGCTTCGATCTTGTGCTTGTGAATCCTTCGAAAGTAAGCTCTTGTATGGGTTTTAACTGGGCTTTCCCTGCACCAGTCAATCCTTCGAAAGTAAGATCCTTCGATCGCTTTATAGAGGAATCAAGCTTAGATGAATTCAAAGAGAAATCTGATGCAACAGAATTAAATGAATTCACTGAGAAATCTGCTGCAATAGTCTTAGAAGAATTCGTAGGGAAATATGCAACAGGTTTGCTTGAGTTCCTCTTAATGAAAGGATGGGGAAAGTGGGATTGATTTTGGGTTTGGGATTGGGTCAGGGATTGAGTTTGGGCTTGAGGTAGGGTCAAAAGTGGCTGTTGTGCCATGGGACATAATAGAGCGTCGCTATTGGTACTGTTAGCATTAGCATTTTTAGCATTGTTACCAGGACTATTGTTACTGAAGCTTCTTTCATGTGGGTCACTGAAATTTTGTAAGGAAACTAAAGAGGGTCTCCGAGAATCATTTACTCTTTGAAGGAAGCATTTCTAAAGATATCAGCAATGCTAGGAAAATTTTCAAGTAAGTTTCCATATGAGATTGCCAAGGTAGGGCTTTTGTCTTTTTTCAATGCTAGCAGGTTGTTTTATATATCTAATACATAATTTTTGTATCTAAAAAAAGAAATTTTCAATGGCTAGATGAAGCTTACCTGGCTACATCCTGAAATGATCGGCAGCAACAAATCCACACCAAAACTACAGCTTATGCCCAGAACCCGAAAGCAATAACCGTCAGGATGAAAACGACAGTGCACAATGCCGGGTGAATTAAAAATTTTGGGATTTTATTATAACAATCAAACTCTCGTCCGAGAGTCTTCCCAAGAGTTTATGTCAATACAACTCTCGGATGAGAAAATTCATAACTCTCATCCAAGATAATTTTAACTCCAGTTAAACCCAATCAAACTCTCAGGAGAAATATTTAAAATCTCTCGGACGAGAGTTTTTAAAAAACTCGGTCGAGAAAGAGAATTGACTATTTTCTCGGACGAGAAATTAAAAATTTCTCCCAAATTCTAACCATCTGCCAAAAAGTGTTTCCCAACTTCAGGATTTCACCCACAAGTGAACCAAAAATATGCCTATAAACAGTGGCATCTGCTACCTCCCCTGAAGTAGCATCCTCCTTGCTAGAGTTTCCTAAAAGGGGAATATCCATGGGTTTGTTGTCCTCCATGTGGAAGTTCCTTAGAATCTCCTTGGCATACTTGCCCTCAGATACAAATAGCTCCCCATATCTTTCCCATATTTTCAAACCAAGGAAATAATGCAAGAGTCCCATGTTATTCATCTTAAATTATCCACCAAGGTCATCTTTGTAAGAAGTTATGAGTTTCTCATCACATGTAAGTATCAAATCATCTACATAAAGTAAAATAATCAAAATATTAACATTAACCACTATATGATATAGGTTCCCATATGCTTCACTCTTTTTGAAGCCCAAATGTGTGAAATAATTGTTGATCCTGGTGTACCAAGCACGAGGTGATTGCTTCAGCCCATACAGTGCTCTCTTGAGTCTTCACACATGCAACTCCCTTCTAAGGTCTCAAAACTTTCTTGTTACTCAATGTACACTTCTTCCTCAATAACTCCATTGAGAAATATTATCTTTACATCCATCTGATGTATCTACTATTCCATGTGCACTAAGAGTGAAAGGACGGATATAATCACTAAGTACCTTGCAACTAGTGCCAAAGTATCATCATATTCAATCCCCTCTACCTATGAGAACCATCTAGCAAAAAATCTAGCCTTGTGTTTCTGCACACTCCCATATATTGCTTGCTTCACCTTATATATGCACGTGGATCCAATCATTGACTTCCCCACTTGTCTTCACACCACTTCCCACGCATTGCTTCTAATAATGGATTCATATTCCTCAACCATAGCATCAACCCATACAAGTTGTTGCATTTCTTCCTCGAAAGAGGATAGTTCTATCAAAATAAATTTGCTCATAAAAGCCATGTATCCTGTATACCTATCTGGGGACCTTCTCTTCCCGCGCTGTGATGTGGGTGCACCCAAAATCTCTATTACATCTAGCATCAATCAATAAAACTCTCTGGTGTGCTTCATACCATTTTTGGTGGATGGCTAGACTTGAGTAGTTTCTTCCACTCTCTATTCCTTTACTTATGGCTGCTCCACATCCTGATGTTCATCCTTTGCAGCTAAGAGTTCCTCCACTACATGCGAGTCAAGCTACCCCTCAAGGGGAAATTTCATAGCCTTCTCCTCATCAAATTTCACATCTTTTTTGACAACTATCATCCTGTATGCTGGAAAATACACTCAATAGTTGTGGGTAGTATATGTCAACCCTAAATATATCCCAACCTCTGTTTTTGGTTCTAGCTTCTTCATAGAATTTCAAGTCACATGGCAATAAACAAATGAACCAAAAATTTTAAAATATGAAATATTTGGTTTCTTACCTGAAAATTTCCTCATGATGACAATTATACGGTGAGGGCTATGTTTTTGCAAAAATACCATTGTGTTGCATTCCTCTGCCCACATATGAAACACTAGGCCTTGATCATGTAACATAGATATTATTGATCCCACCATTGTTATGCTCTTTCTTACTGCAACCCCATTGTGTTGTGGGTTATGAGGTGTAATCAATTCTCTCTGAATTCCTTTTGTGGCACAGAAGTTATTAAATTCATTAGAGATATATACACCAGCATTGTCACTCCTCAGTGTCTTCATATTCTTCCCTGTATCATTCTCTACAAGTGGTTTGAACTCAAAAAAAATGGAGATCATCTGATCTTTCTTCTGCATGAAAAAAATCAAACACTTTCCAAAAAAATCATCAACAAAAATCACATAATACATGTGTTTTGTTGTGGAATCCATTGGGAAGAATCCACACATGTATGAGGGAACTCTCTCAAGGATTGTCACTATCTAGGTTTCCTTATCATGAATGGTAGCCTTAATATACTTCCCCATAGGACAAAATTTGCATGTGTCTCTCTGCACAAGTGTACCCTTTGGAAGCCCTGTAGAGATATACTGCATGATCCTCAAAGAACTGTGGCATAGATGACCCAGCCTCATGCACCTTAACTGACTAGTATCCTGGGTCAACACCTCATCTTCTTTACTTCTCAATGCTGTGCAACCATCTACATCAAGTTTGTAGAGGTTCTTCACATGAACCCCAAACTTCTTTGAAACCTGTCATGTGGCTTTGTGACGAAGTAAGGCCTTTCCTTCACCGAAATCCACATCATATCCACGATCCTCTAGCATACAAACATAAACCAAATTCTTCTTCAAACCTAGTACATGTATGACATATTTTAGTATGAGACTTTTACTTGACTCTCTTAGGAAATTAATGGTACCAATCCCGATAGCCCTATACCTCTCGTCATCACCCATATTGATGTATATTTGAAGATCCTTCTCCTCCAAGCTACTAAAGAATTATTTCTTTCCATTCATATGGAAATATGCTCCACTATCCAAGTATCACATAGATCGCATCACTATTGACACCATGCATGCGATGAGAGAGAAGTCAAACTCAAACTGCGAGGCCAAAGCTTCACCCACTGCATCTCATAGATCCTTATTGTCGTTCTTCTTATTTTATGGATAATTTGTGGCATCGTTTCCATGATCATGAAAGTTGAAACATTTCAATTTTGAGAGGTGTCGTTTCCTGCCTTCTTTTCCGATATCTAAGTTCGATTGGGACATCTTCCCTTTCCATTTATTTGATTTGCCATCTAAGGCACAATTATCCTCATCATCAGTCTCGGATGAAGATCCATCCCTGCTAGTCTGCCTAAACTCTTCTTGTACCAAATCCGACCATAGTTACTCCCACTTTGATACCTTCCCCTCCCATTCATAGAGTCCTCATAACTATTCTAGCTCTTGGGAAGGCATGGATGTGATAGGCTTACCAAGTCATCATTAGCTAAGTAATCCCAACACTTCCAAGATCGTCTCAACATTGAGTGAACTTGCTCAAGTATTTTGGATTAGGTCGCCCTTCTCCACTTCAATTTTCCTGAGCTTATCCTTCAGTGCCAATTTCCTGTGGTTACTACTACATTGAAATGGATCCATTAAGGCCTTCCACATAGCATATGGATTTTCCTTTCCATGAAGACTCAAGAAAACATGATCTTGAACTCCATCTAATAATATCATCTAAACCTTTGCCACATTCTTCTTCCATGTTTCATGTTGTGAAACATTTGTTGGAGCGGGCTGAGGATTATTAGTGTCAATTAATCCCTTCATCATGTTGTCTTCCAATACTCCCTCCATCCTATCCTTCCATGCAATATAGTTAAAATTTACCTCGAGTGAATATTCGAGTCTCAAGCTAGTGAAAGACATTCTTGTCAGCTTCCAGGTACGAAAGAATGAATCAAAAAATTTGAATGTTGTTCAACAGAAACTCAATTTCTCTTCTTATATTATGATTCTTGGTGCTATTATACCATGTAGAAAATCTACCAATGGGATTCAATCCGATATTGTGATGTACTAAAACAAGATACCAAATACTTCTACAATATTTTCGAAATACAAAACACGATCGCTCAATCACATGAAAATAAGAGAAAGAAGTAAATCCATCACACAACAAAAGATGTTCTTTGAGAAATAAATTGCTTAAAGTCCCGCTATATGTATAGTATCTTAAGTCAATGAATCAAGAAACAATACAATGATTTCTTGTTCAGAAGAATCTCATGCACTCTACCAATTGTCTCACACTGATCTAGGAAAAATCAGTCTAGTACTTAGCCAATTCTCAGCCTTCCTTCAGCCTACCTTGCTCATGCAATTCCTAGGGAATTCACTCCATATTAAATAGCAAAATAGCCTTCCTTAGTTGTGCAATTAATCATGGCATTCTAGTCTCTCTACAATTTCACATGGGAAATTTTCTATAAATAAAACTTATAGTTATGATCCATTTAACCTCTATCTCAACTGGGTCTTCCTCGGAACTGACATGCATGTAGCTAGTAATAGCTAGTTATTAGCTATCTCATTGATCACTCATTGTGAATTAAATCTAATTTAATTCACTGGACCTCTAAATAGCTCATCACTCAATTAGAACTAGTAGAAAATATACCAATGGGATTCAATCCGATATTGTGATGTACTAAAACAAGATACTAAATCCTTCTACAATATTTTCAAAATACAAAACATGATCGCTCAATCACATGAAAATAAGAGAAAGAAG
Organism: Pinus albicaulis; assembly: GCA_034641835.2. NCBI lineage: Eukaryota > Viridiplantae > Streptophyta > Pinopsida > Pinales > Pinaceae > Pinus > Pinus albicaulis. The sequence goes on along the minus strand of CM076580.1, from coordinate 1,457,150,573 downwards.
TAAATCAGTCACACAACAAAAGATGTTCTTTGGGAAATAAATTTCTTAAATTCCTGCTATATGTATAGTATATTAAGTCAATGAATCAAGAAACAATACAATGATTTCGTGTTCACAAGAATCTCCTACACTCTACCAATTGTCTCACACTGATCTAGGAAAAATCAGTCTAGTACTTAGCCAATTCTCAGCCTTCCTTCAGCCTACCTTGCTCATGCAATTCCTAGGGAATTCACTCCATATTAAATAGCAAAATTTCCTTCCTTAATTGCGCAATTAATCATGGAATTCTAGTCTCTCTACAATTTCACATGGGAAATTTTCTATAAATAAAACTTATAGTTATGATCCATTTAACCTCTATCTCAACTGGGTCTTCCTCGGAACTGACATGCATGTAGCTAGTAATAGCTAGTTATGAGCTATCTCATTGATCACTCATTGTGAATTAAATATAATTTAATTCACTGGACCTCTGACTAGCTCATCACTCTATTAGAACTAGTTAAATTGATTTTAACTCAATTAATTGAGTTAACTAATTCACACTTAAACCCCACTAATGCGCCAATAGAAGCATGACCCCAAAAATATTAGAATCCCTCTCCATGCCTCGTCTTAGACCATCAACTCATATTTCTTGAGCTAACTTAGTCATATTGACTTGGTTAACTGATACAAGTTGTTATGAGATGAAATTACAATTTATTGTCCAATTTGTTTAAGGGAAAAATAAATCAGATGCTCCATATTCCATGGCCTAAATTCTGATGCATCAAGTTTCCACATTCCCGATGCATCAAAATTCCACACTCTTTATGGGTGCATTTTATTGTTGAATTTCAACAGATGGAGAGAGAGTGAGAGAGGACAACAGGAAGAAAGAGAGATAGAAGTGGGGGAGAGGGACAGAAGGGGAAGATAGAGATATGGATGGAAGGTGAAGAGAGGGAAGAAAAGAGGGAGAGAAAGAGAGAGAGGCAGAAACATGGAGATTGATACATATGGTGTGGGAGAGTGTGTGTGTTTCGAGGGGTGGAGGAGAGGTTGAGATAAAGAGACAAAGTATGAGAGATGGAGGGAGATATAAGTATAGATGAAGGGGGGGTAGAGGGAAGAATATTTATTGTACTAGATGCATTGATTTCAATCCTATTTCATTTCTTGCACATGATGCATTTATTTCATTGTAGATGATGATTTATAATCCTATTTTATTTTTTGCACCACATGCATTGATTTTAGTGTAGACGTTGATTTCTAATCCTATTTGGTTGTTTGCAGTAGATGCATTAATTTTAGTGTAGATATTGATTTCTAAAGGTATTTGATTGCTTGCACTAGATGCATTGATTTCAATGTAGATGATTTATGATCCTATTTGGTTGCTTGTGCTAAATGCATTGATTTTAATGTAGATGGTAATTTCTAATCCTATTTGATTGTTTGCACCGACTTCACCGATTTCAATGTAGATGTTCATTTCTAATTATAATTCAGATTGCTGGCACTAGATGCATTGATTTCAATGCAGATGATTTCTGCTCCTATTTGATTGCTTGCACTAAATGCATTCATTTTAGTGTAAATGAGGACATTTAATGCTATTTTATTACTTGCACTAAATACATTGATTTCAATGTAGATGTTGGTTTCTAATCCTATTTTCTTACTTGAACTAGATGCATTGATTTGAGTGTAAATGTTCATTTATAGTCCTATTTGATTTCTTGCATTATATGCATTGATTCCAGTGTAGAATTTGTTTTCTAATCTTGTTTGATTTCTTTCATTAGATCCATTGATTTCATTGTAGGTGTTATTTTTTTATTAGATGTAATTTGATGTATGATGGTCCATTAATTTTAAAGTGATTGGATTAACAATGTGCATTGATTTCATTGTAAGCACAAAAAATTATTGACAATGTACATTGGTATTTATATTATAGTAATTCAACTTATTAATATTCAAGAGCAAGAGAGGCAAGGTAGGCTGTTTATTACAACTGGAGCTAAAGATTTAAATGGTCTACGATATGAAAAGATGAAAAATATAACATTGGTGACAATAAGATTAGTAGAAGAAAATAGTTTCATATTGATAAGATTCTTATTATCATTCTTATTAATAATCAACAACTCACATTTTGTATCATTCAACAATATTATTTTCACTTTGCATACAAAATTTGTATTTCATCATTTGTTATCATTAAAGTTATTAACAATATTTATCATCTCAATAAAATGAGGTAACTAAGATAATTTAAAATTAAAAAGACTAGGTTAATCTTAGACATATTTAGCATATTTAAAATTATTATATTAATATTAGATATATTTACATATTTTTTATAAAAAAATATCTTAACTGAAGATCTATCAAGTGTCCATAGAGATCAAATCTCTAGAGGTGCAAATATTTCCTCAAATTTTTCTCTAAAATTGGTTTTTAATAAAAATAAAAATAAAAATAATTAATTTTATTAACAACTAGAATAAGAAGAAGAGCTAAGATCTAGTATAATTTTTTAAAAATTTACTTAATATGAAAGATTTATTTTTATTTTAAATTTCAAGAGTTTTCAGTTGGAATCAGTATCATGCATTTTTGGTAAAACTGTTGCATTTGGGATCATCGTTATGCATTTCTTCGAAATTTGTTTTGTGAGATCATATTTTCGAAAATTTGAAATATATAATTTTTGAAATGTAGCTTAATTAATTTTGATTTTATCAGATTTCAAATTTAAATCTTATAAACAACATTAAAAATAAAATAGTACGAGAAACCATGAATTTAACCTTATCACATTTCAAAGTCAAACATCGTAGAAAAGGCTTCTATGAAACTTCATAGAAAACAAAGGTTTCAAGATGGAACTAAAGATAAAGTATCGAATAAAGGCCACATATATATGCTAGATATTAGTTGTTAACCCTCTGGACTGAAATCATTTCTGAGGCGTAATTGAGATTTTCTTTCATTTCGAGATTGTGATACGGGGACCAAAGTTCAAATGGTGACATGAGTTGAATATTCGTATGGGCCAAATTCGCTGTCGCTTCAGACAATGGCGAAATAGTTATGATGGCAAATTTATTTATTTATTTTTGTCATAATCAGATTTTTTTTTTCTAATTAGGTTGATAGTTTTTTTAAAAATCAATGTTGAAGTGTTTGAATTGATTTTGAGTCGAAATGTATTTATACTATAATTTTTTTTTGGAAACCATTAAAAATCTTGAAATTTGATATAAGTAACCCAAATTTTCAAAAAAAATCTACCAATCATAATCTTACCAAACCTTCAACTATTTTCTATATTAATATGTAAATTGCTTTTAGATAATATGTAAGTTGCTTTTCGACCATATGAATTGAGTTGTAGATAACTCAGTTTCATAACGGTGAATTGAGTTGAAGGTTCTCATGGGCCGAAGCTGCTGTAGTGGATAATTTCTTTTTATTTGAGGTGGGCCAGGCGGCGGCGGGGGGTTGGAGGCAAGTTTGGAAGCTGCAAATACTAATCACCGAGCAGAAGAGCATTAATGACCACATTTAAATATTATCATCATCCCTCGGTTGAACGAAACTCAGAATAGGACGTTCACTGGAAAACCAGCCGTGGCAGACGCAGCTTTGATGTGAAAGAAAATCCTAAAATATGACGCCCATGATAAACGAAGAGTCATAACCGGAACCACTTACCTGGCACACAAATAACCAAATCTTTATTTATTCTACTTGTCATTTGAGCAAATAGCTTTACCCACACGAGTGCTGGAGATTCAACAAGACTGACCAAATCTAAAGTAGAATAAATAAATAATTATTCGCGCGACTTGTGAGTGCAATGAACATCGCCATATTCTCAAAATAATTAGATAAGAAAAGCTCTTATGTGGTGAGACATTTTCCACGAATTTTTTCATGCACTATGCCAAAGACCGACCTTGACTTTAGTGGGGCCGACGAAGAAAGCATCCAGAACTTCGCTCGTTATCTTGGTTAAAACGATACTGGGAAAAGGTTGGATTTTACATTCTCTTTTGTTTTTTATCACAGCTTCTCTCTACTCAGGTGTTCAAATCAATGTGTCGAATCTTCTGTGTATTGGGTGTTAGAAATAGTAATTCCTGCAATAGGCATGGACGCATGCATGAGTTAAAATAAGATAGGTTAAGTGAGTTACTGGTTTGAGTTATTTCTAGAAAGTTAATCTATGTTAGTCATTTGATAGTGATGTGCGTCATTTGTGTGGTGTGAGTTAAAGATTAGAATAATTATTTCTAGTAAATGTTAGTATTTATAATTATTTACGCTTTGAACAATTCAACCATTGCCATGATCAACAATGTTTATGTTTTTAGTGTGTAAACTGTGTTTTTTTTTTTTCCATGAAATTGGTACGAGTTTTTGGTCCTCATCAGCTGTACTAGTTGGTTTGAAATGCGTTCACATAATATGCTTAGATATGATTATCACCAAAATATTCTATATAAAAAAAAAAATTTATTACAAGAAAGAGTTTAGTGAATTTTTTTTTTTGAGATTTTAAGAGATTTTATAAAGTGATTTTTTTAGAGAATTAGATAAAAGGTTTTTATTGAAAAGTGAGTTTAGGGCTTTTCAAAGATCTATCCATCTACATATTTTTCTAGTTTGTCAAGGATGACAATGTTTTTGGTTTCGAAATATCTCTCTAGGTACATCAATCCAATGAAGATTGTGCCATACAGAGGTGCAATTTGAAAATCATAATTTTTTCATATGAAATGAAGCCTCATGTAATAAGGAAAGTTTCCATAAGACAAAAGAAAGGTAGTGATTATCAGTTGCAAAGTAAGACTAAAACATATCAAAAGAGGAAATCGAAAAAAAGAGGTAGCGATCCTTGCCATGTTTAGAGAGACTCAGGCAGCAACTGTGGAACCATGATGTCTAGAAGAGGATGAAAGAGAAATTGAAGTTGATGGGTGTAACCTGGATATACTACCAACTCTTATGATTACTAGCAAAAAAATTTATTTTTGCGTTGTCAAAACGCAAACTTTCCTCCAAGGTAAATAATTAATTGACTACTAGTCTAATAACCCATATGATGGAATATGTGGGGTTTTACCATTGGATGGTATAAAACATGCATTGCATGAGAATGTTTTGTGCAAGGTAGCAAAAGATACATCTTACCAGGAAGCATGAAAGATCATGGAATCAAAATTGGGTACGAAGGAAAGTGGCATGCAACAACAAGTTATGTCAGAATTTATTGAAGAATGAATAGAGAAGTTAGCTGCATATTTGAGAGAAGATGAGAAAGACTCTCAAAGGACAACAGAGCTTGGAGAATCTGTGCATATGGATGAAGAATTTCTAACAAATATTGCAGTAAGAGAAGCTAAAGTCTCCATTTGTGAAGGATAGCAAGAGCATATAAATTCTTAAGAACTTCACTCTCATGTGGATGGTGAAGATGATGGTGAATCCCAATGTGACAAGACACATGTGAATTATCATTGCAAAGTGAGATATAAATTGGTGAATCTAGTCGCAACAAATGAATTTGGTGAAGTGGAAGTTTTTAATAAGCACATGCACGTTTAGATATTCCATCATAGGGTGGATGAACATTATGTTTATGACATGTGTGGTTTCTTTTTCGAAGAAAAATTTGATCATGGAAATATGGAAAGTGTCATGTTTGATGAAGAATTGAAAGTTGAAGTTGCCATTGTAGCAACAAGTTATGAAGAAAAGGTTGGAACTTCTCATGAATTAGTGCGTGATCTAGTAGAAACTCGTGATCAAGAATCTTAGATAAATTGATTGAAGTGTTTTTGATGAGAATATCCATTAATGACATAATAGTGGAAAATCTCAATGAAGTTGAAGAGGAAGATAAGGAAGAGGAAGCGAAGGAATCTCACACCATAGAGCATAATGAAAATGCGTTTAATATTGTTTTTTAATATGCTAGTGTTCAAAACAGCATGGGAGTTGAATTTGAAAACAAATTTGTTGGTAATTTTGATGAAAATTTGAAGTTCATTAAAGAACGGATTGAGAATCCAATTGAATGAATTGATGACATTTTTAAAGAAACTGTTGGAATAAAAGAATTAAATGAAATTGTGAATGAGAAAAAGGAGAGTGATTATAATTTTACATGTAATCCTAATGATGATTTTGATTGTGCAGTTACGGGAAAAAAACAACAGTACATAATGATGAAAGTGAAATGAAAAACATGGAAATTTGCGGAGAAGAAGAAAATGTTGAAGAAATCTTTAAATTTTGGAGTTTTGAAGAAATTAAATTTTACTATGAGCTTATATTATGGAAGCAATCGAGTGATGAGGTGTACGACAATGATAAATTAAATTTTGGTTGTAATATTGATGATAGCATGCATAAATGAAAGTAGTGCATGAGTACACAAATCTTTGAAGATGAAGTTGTAGAAAGATAGATGAGAGTGTTTTTCAGAACAAATATAAGAGAATATTGTGAACAAATATTTTTTGTTTCCATGGTCCCCCCCCCCTCTGTCCCATTGTTGCTAACCTTTTCATGGAATATTTTGAATCTCTAGCCTTAGCTTCAACTCAATTACAGATAAATATGTGGAAAATTTTTGTTGATGATATCGTCATCTTGTCGTCTCATGGTCGTGCTAACTTGGATATATTTTTTCAACATCTCAACAATCAATCAAGAGCCATAAAATTTACCATGGAGCCTGAATTTAACAATAGCTTACCCTTCTTGATGTGCTTCTCTCTAAGAAATATGATGGTTCTTTATTTAACCGGGTCTTTTGTAAGAAGACTCACACTTATCCATATCTTCATGCTAATTCCCATCACTATCCAACCCAAAAGCTGGGTGTTCTCAACACATTAGCTACTAGGGTTTTAAGGCTTCAAAATGAAAGTAATGTGGAAGATGATAAATCCCATCTCCTTAATCTGTTTCAAATGAATGGAAATAGTAAATACCAAAATATCATGGTTCTTTTAAAAGCTATCTGTTGGGGCCTTCATTTTTGGAATGAAGAGCAGTTTTGAGATAGCTGGAGTGGTAGGAGGTGGCAGGACAACCGTTTTGGAGGTGCAAAAGTGACAAGGAGTATACTAGAGTACACTATAATTGCATAAGCCAAAGAGGAATGAGCAAGGACAGTCAAGTTACGGAGGCAACCGACCTAAAATATAGGATATACTAGTAGTTCGGTTGGATAGAAGGGGTATAAGGAAGAAAAACAAAGGGAAAATAAGTAGAGAAACATCGCAGAAGAGAGGAGAACTACTCTCGGATGTGGTTTCTTTGGAACTTTATATTCGAAGTCCCATATGTTATGAAGAAGAGACAATTCTATAGTTGATTTAATGTATTGTGATAAATATACTATAAAGGGATGCATATTGGCCTATATCTTCTGTGTATACTGTGGATTAATTTTATTATCTGAAGAGTTGGAAATTTAAAAAAAAAATTGTATTATGTCACTTTCAATCCTTTTCACTTGATAGTATGGTCAAATCTTGCAGAATAATTCCTTAGTTGTGATTCTTATGTACTAAATAAGTAAATATTGATGGTACTCTATGATATCCCATTTCTGACTCTCTCATATTATTAAGGTGATGGCATGCCTACCCTGAGATTCCTTACTCAGTCTTGGGTAAGATGAAAATGTTGGCTTTCTCCTAGACTACAACAGAGCCTTGTTGGCCCTTGTCCCTGAAATTGGGCCTTCACACGGGTATTATTTTCAGCCAAGAAATGGTTCCGTTGTTGGGACCTGAAATTTAAAAGAGAGTTTGAATATGGTATCAAGGATTTATAAGAGAGGAATACGAAGTTGGTGGGATAACCATGTAGATCGATTCATCTCACAACAAGACCAGCTCCGGTAACAGAAGGAAAGGAAGTTGAAGGAACAAATAATGTATTCAGATTTAGCGAGTGATCAGTACGACATCTTTCGGGGTAAATTACATGAAGATTTTTATAATTTGTTGTGAAGAATTAATATCAAAGGAAAAGCAGGTGAAAAAATAGTTCTTGTCACACCTGGATGCAATAAAATATAGTAGCATTATATTGGGTGGAGACAAACCTAACCTGAGTGGTAAACTTTTCGGTACAGTCCATGCTAAAAAGATATATTGTTGAATTTTCAATAGAGAGCTTCTAGTCCTTTTCTAGAGCTGAAGATATATTTACATCAAGGTTGCGGGGGAGGTTGTCGAAGGATATTGTGTTTTGGATTAAAGTTATCATGGTCGAAGAAGGCTTGTTCATAATCCAAACTCTGAGGATAGAAGCCTAAGCACCCTATATTGTGGGAAGGATCTAAAGGGAGGGATGCTATAAAACAGGGAGATATGAAAAGATTGGTAAGATGGGCGCAAATAACTACAAGAAATATACGAATCTAAGGGTGCATCGAAGAGCACAAATATTAGAGATATGGTAGAAAAGAGCAATGTGGTAGCTCAATAGGAAAAACAAGAATGTGCACCAAGTAGGAGAGGTGTTTGTAAGTATGATAGAGGAAGAAGTGGTAGTGGGACCGGCAAGGATAGAAGGTTTTGTTGGGAGAGTGAAGAATTGAGAGGATAAGAGGAACCCATCCCAATCTACAGAAGAAGAGATGTCAGACAAAATAGAAGGTGCAAGCTCAAATTATGACTCAGATGGTGACATACATGTCACAATGAAAAGATTATTTTCGGAAAGAGAAGTATCCAAGATACAAGGAAATATGATCTCCTTCTACCCACGTAGTAACTTATCCAACCTTCCCCTGGTACTTTACAAAAACGCTGTTAGATTTTTTTCAAAGCTAACTAAATTCATTAGAGTTCATAGTGTTCAAACTACATTTAAAGCTAGTACTAGTAGCAGTGTTAGTCTTGGAAACATCCCTCAAGTATCACCACAACCTTGATAAATAGGATTTGTACTTTTTTCTCAAGCACAACATGATATGGAGTGGTAATTCATGCGATATACAAAATAATCTAAAAAATGGAATGATGTTCTAGAGCAGCATTGGTAATTTTTTGAAGCCATATGGAGGGCTCATCAAATGCCGAATGTTGCCAAATTCATTGAGTTTCAAACCACTCTTAGGGAGACAGCCTTAAGGTGGTTTATTAAATGGGAAAAGTTAGATTACAATCTGGTAGTGGATGATGATGAAAGGGAATTTATTGTAATAACTGAAACTTCCTCAGACAAATCAACAGTGATTGTCTAAACTATGGGAAAGTAGGCAGTGAGAAGGGGAAGCAACTTGGAAAATAATGAGATGATTTAGAGACACAATGGAAAAGTTGAGCTACCCCATATAATTGAACATTGAACAAGACTGGTTCATTAAACTGTTTTTTCCTCTTACAAGAATGTTATTAACCCAACAAAATATTGATACATTGCAGGATGCTTTAGAGAAAGTAACAAGGATGAAAGTTATGGCGTGATACCCACATGAATTCAAGGGGGGCGAAACAACGCAAGATCCTTCTATACTGGTTTTTCAACATCATATTGCAAGTCTGGCAGAGAAATTGAAATATATGCAGCATGTGCTACCAGAGAGACCAAATGTATGGTATACACATTGCTTTGTTGAAGGAAACCTATTCATAGAGTGTCCAAGCTTGCATCGGTTAGGAAACATATCGGGACCAGAGGGTTCGTCAGGAACACCACCAATTGCGGGAGTTGCACAGATAGGGATGAAAGATGTATGCCAAGGACAAACAAAATTCCATGGATTTCCAAATTAGCAAAGCCTAGCAGCCACTGATTACTGCAAGATTTGTACGGCATTCAGACATCTCCAACGAATCTACCCTATTTTAAACAAATATTCAAATGTCCCCAGCAACACATACTATGATTTATGTTCATCGCCAACTCACCACATATAACAATGTAGAGCACTTGATGCATTAGATGATAGGCTAGACAGAAAAATGTATAGGGTCAATGAAACTCCTTGTGGATGAAGAGAAGCGGGAATGGGGGGGAAGGACAAGAGGAAGAGGGTTAATGTGATAGTAAAACTACTATTATGAAGGTCATGTTGTGATGGAATTTCTATTACCTAGAAGGCCATAGTGTTCGCAGTGCAGAGTGAACACACATGCCATCAAATATTGCTGAGAATTAAGAAAAATATGGGAAGATCGAGTTAGATAGAGGGGAGATAATTTGATCAATGTGGAGCCAAGAATACTAGAAGTCGAACCCGTCTCAAGTGTAGTGATAGTGACATGCAGAGAAAAGATGAAGGGAGATGATGCAGGAGAAGTGAAGAAACCTAAAATTATAAAACCAACTTCTCCAAAGCACTGCTATCGTCCAGAACAACGAAAACAATACTATAACAAAGCGGTGGAGACATTCACCAAGTTAAATTCAAGCAAAGAATCATAGACAATACAACAAATAGCTGCAAAGGAAATAGGAATACATTCAACACAACCTATAGAAGAATGGATCATATTATTTTCTAATATTGTGAGCAAATATTTGGTGTTTCCATTGATCCCCCACTTTATCCTATTGTTGCTAGCATTTTCATGGAATATTTTCAGTCTAAGGATTTAGCTTCATTTCCATTATGGATAAATATGTGGAAAATGTTTTTTGATGATACATTCATCTTATGATCTCATGGTCGTGCTAGGTTGGATCTATTTTTTCAAATTCTCAACGATCAATCAAGAGCCATGAAATTTACGATGGAGCCTGAAGTTAACGATATATATCCCCTTCCTTGATGTGCTTCTCTCTAGGAAATATGATGTTTCTTTCTATAACAAAGTCTTTTGTAAGAAGACTCACACTTATCAATATCTTCATCCTAATTCCCATAACTATCCAACCCAAAATTTGGTTGTTATCAACACATTAGATACTAGGGCTTTAAGGGTTTCAAATGAAAGTCATGTGGAAAATCATAAATACCATCTACTTAATGAGTTTTAAATTAATGTATATATTAAATACCAAGGGATCATGGTTCTTTTAAAATCTATTTTTTGGGGCATTGGTTGGCGAAATTAATTTCTTAATAAAAACAACTAACCACCTAATCATTAATTATTAATCCAAGGAATGTCTTTCTGTTTAAAGGAAATCAGCAAAATAGATGGAAGAAAATACCAACATTTAACACTGGCTCTACATGATTATGTTCTACACTATCAAGCTCATTCGAAAAGAAATAAATGTAAGAATTTAAAAACAATACTAAATCTCAAAAATAGAAAGTAAATGACAGGAAAATAATTATGTTAATCACACGAATTGAATCAATACAGATTTTTCCACACCTTGTTGAATGGGAAATTTAACTTATTGCACCTAAGAGAATTAAAATGCTAATCTAAAACAATACATTATATGAAATCTAGAAATTGCAGGAAACAACAAATATGGAAAATGCACCAAAAATAAAATTACTTGATGAAAAAGGAAAATTACTTTAAGCAACAATAATTAAAGTTTAAGGAAACACATACAAAGCTAAACTAGTTTAGATGTTCAGGCCAACACCTTGTCCATGGTAGTGGGCCCAACTGGCAAAGATTCAGTTCCACCTTGAATAATAATTCAAATCAGATTACAAGTAACATTTGTAGAACTCAATGGATAGTTTCTTTCATTAAAATATATCACAGAAATAATTACATTTAAATAAACTCTTTAAATTTTCCTCTAATTCTACAATTGTTCCTCCTATGTTGGATCTATGTTTTCATTTAAATACACAGAGACCAAAAGGAAATTACAACTAAATTGATTACAAAGTGATTTTCCACTACAATTGTAGATTGTCTACAAAGAATTGATCAGCAATATCAGACCTGAAATATCTCTCCATCATGATTCAGCTGGAACAAGTCAAATCTGAGATTACAATTGGAAGAATTTGGAAAACAACTACAACAAAAAATATGAGAAAATCACCTTTTGTTTCTCTCAATACATACAAAATTCTTGAAATGTACTCATGGAAAAACTTTATTCGTCCCTTCTATACAAAACCCATGTCTCGGATTTTCAATATTGATCTTCATTTGTCTGAAATTTACACCGCAAAACCGTCACATTTTATCCCAAAGATTTTCTGAGTTGGAAAATTTGATTATGAGTTGGAGATCAAATTTCCAATCTGGAATAGATATTGGAGGCTAAAAGTGTGAGTGATCTCATAACATATTAATAAACAATCATTGACCAAAGCATGCATAATAACTATCAAGCTATTAAAAATAAAGGAGAATAAATATTACTTATCCACAAGAGCATAAATAAATATGAAATACAATTATATGATAAACAATGTAATAAATAATGATATAAATGGATGAAATATGTGTCAAGAAATGGTAATAATAATGGAAATTTAGTGGCCCAATGTCTCCCCCAAACTAAACATGTTGCATGTCCTCTGCAACCCAATGCCTCTGCACCAATCAATTTTTGAATCAAATAACTAAGGCGCTCAACCCAACTTAGGATATTGATGGAAAATAAAATCTTCCTCTCCGAAGGCTAGTTCAACGCAATGGTTATTCAATTGTGGAAACATTGGTGAAGCTATAACAATTGGAACATTAACTTTCAATAATCTGCGTATGAAGTTGCAACAAAATATGACACAAGTAACATCAAACTTCATTCAATATTTTCTCAAAAAATACAAACCAGATTTTTTCTAAAATTTTGCAAGAAAATTTCTACTATATTAATAATTATCCACTCCAAAAATTAGACCAGTCCAATGAAAATATCTCAATATATTAACTAAATGGCTATAGGTGACATTGCATGATTTTTGCAATTTTCCAAATTGTTTTAGCTTGAAATTTTTTGGGTTTGTGTATTTTATTGATACCACTTTTCCGTCCAAAAATCACAATAATCCAATTGATAATTATAAATATATACGTGAATAAATTTATGCAATGTATAAAATGAAATTTTATATCTTCAATGAGGAAAAAAGGATAAAACATCCGTCATGCATAGAAAATCCTCCCCCAAAGTGGAAAATTAGCATGTCCTCATGCTATACTAGAAAATAAATTAAGGTGGTTGGTACAATCATTGTTGAAATATTTTCTTCATGAATAAACACATAGAATAAGGGAGGTTTTGAGAATGGATAAGGAGATCAATGGATGATAAATAATATTAATGGCTTAGAGAATGGACATTTCCACAGTCATTAACATATGAATATTGAGAGCTTCTAGAGAACTGTGTGTATTGCTCATTGAGCCCGACATTTTGAGTCAACACTTCACCCATATTCAGGGGTAGGGAGCCAAAGCATAAGATGAGAAGGCTGCTGGACCACGATTGTATAGGGAGAGGGATTAAGAGCATTGATTGAGTCAAAGTATTGAACCAATTTGGAAATAAAAATTATAAATTTAATTTTGAATTCAATAATAATTAATAATTAGCCGTTAGAGAGATCAAACTATTGAATTGAATTATTTAATTTTAATTTTAAATTATAATAAAATTAAATTAGTCAAAGTGTTGAAACTAATTTGGAAATAGAAACTATAAAATTTAATATCAGATTCATTAATAATTGATATTTAACCAATAGGGAGATCAAATTAATGAATTTAAATATTGAATTATTTAATTTGAGATTGGATTAAATTAAGATTGATTAGAATATTGGGAAGATAATAATATATGAATGTAGAATAAGGGGTGGGGAATTCAATTGATGAAATAAAATAACAAAAGAAGTTGGGAAGGGAAGAGGGGTTATCGAATTAGGGAGATCCTATAAATTTATGTGTAACAAAGGTTAAAAGAAACCTTTTTTATTTCATACAGTAAAAATTTGCATCATATTAATAAAATTATTGTATACGATTAATAAAATTTTGAAATTTTAAAATTTGAAATTATGAAATTTTAAAATTTGAAATTATGAAATTTCAAACTAAGGATGGGAAATTACTAAAATGAAATTATCAAATTGAGGGCCTAAAAGTGAAATCGAGTGAAATCAAATAAAATCATTGAATTCTCAATTTAATAGCACATCTCCTCATGTCTAGTTCACTATGGAATTGGAAGAATCCCATTCCCTCCCCTTTCTGACGTCCTCGTCTCTCACCTCCCTGATGGCTCCCTAACCCATGAAGTGTTGAGCAAGAAGACTCATACCAATACATACCTTCATGCCAACTCCCATCACCCTCCCACTCAAAAATCCTTTCTTGTATGTTCAATGATTTCATTTTATTTCAGTCGATTTCACTCTTTGGCCCTCAATTTGATAATTTCATTTTAGGCCTTTCCCATCCTTAATTTCAAATTTCAAATTTAAAAATTCTTATTAAGCATATACAAAATTTTTATTAATCTGATACAAATTTTTACTGTGTGAAATAAAAAATGTTTCTTTTAACCTTTGTTATGCATAAATTTACAAGATCTCCCTAATTTGATAACCCCTCTCCCCTTACAAACTTATTTTGTTATTTTATTATCTTATTTCATCAATTGAATACCCCACCCCTTATTCTACACTCATCTATTATTATATTAGAAATATTCTAATCAATCTTAATTTAATACAATTTCAAATTAAATAATTCAATATTTAAATTCATTAATTGGATCTCTTTATTGGTTAAATATCAATTATTAATGAATCCGATATTGAATTTTATAATTTCTATTTCCAAATTAGTTTCAACACTTTGGCTCATTTAATTTTATTCTAATTTCAAATTAAAATTAAATAATTCAATTCAATAGTTTGATCTCTATAATGGCTAATTATTAATTAATACTGAATTCGAAATTAAATTTATAATTTTTATTTTCAAATTTGTTTAATACTTTAACTCAATCAATGATCTTAATCCCTCTTAATCTAACGACTAATTTCTTGCACCCTATAAAATCTTGTTCCAGCACTCTTCTCATCTTATATTTTGGCTTCCTGCCCCTAATGATGGGTGAAGTGTTCACTCGAAATGTTGGGCTCAACGAAAAATACACAAAGTTCTCCATAAGATCTCAACATTAATATTTTTATGACTGTGGAAATATCCATTCTCTATTTCAATCCCTCCATGGTGAGGAATGTCTCTGAGAGACTAGATCATTTGAGAGGATTTGTTCCAAAATTGCATGAAGAGTTGGTGACCTCAATTTCTTGAATAAGTGTCAAGATGCTTGAATTCGGCCAACCTTTACTCAATTTCCTCCTCGACCTCATAGGCCTGATCTCAATCAGGTCCTGACCTGCACCAATTCAACTATTCTCAGAGACGAAATCCATCACACTAGGTCAAATATTTCTTTTCTTTCTTCCAAATTATTTAAATTACATTTAAAGCTCCCATCTATAATAAAATTTGAACCATGGGTTATCATTGAGCGTAGATCAGCTATTTTAGGAGGCAATTTCCTTGAATCTTCCAATAAAAAGCAAATTCGCAAATTTCAGCAATTTATGCACAAACACTCCAATATTTTCATATTTCTCTATGATAATGAATTTCCTTCTTCCTTTCACCGTGATTTTGAATCTTCTCCAACCTCCACCTCCCTTTCCTCCTCGTCCACGCCTGCTCAGCTAGATTCCAACAATTCATCATCGTCAGTCGAGCTTCCCTCTTTGTTGGCCTCGTCAATATTAGTGGCCCCCGTATTTTCAACCCCTCATTCTTCCAAAAATCGGTTCCTTCTTTGTTGCGTTCCTTCTCGTATCCCCACTTCTTCGCCACCCGCCTCACACTTTCTTGAATCATGTAAATTTCCCTCCTCTTTTGCGGCTGTGTACCCCTCAGAGTCAGCCGAATCCATTATCTCTTCTCCATATCCACTTTTTTTTCTTCTAGTTGGTAGCCTCTCATCATCCCCTCATTATTCCTCATGGCTATTGTCCCCTCCCTTTGAGTGTAACCCCTTCATGCTCACACTATCCTCTGGATCCATAATTCCATCATCCTCCTCTCCCCTCGGTAACCCAGCCTCCCGTCAACAGCAACCCTCCCCTCTTCCCTACCTTGTTCACCTTTGTACATCACCTCTTCATTATAATCATACCTCCTCTATCCCTATTCCTTCCTTATCGACTTCTAATTCTAATATCCCTCATCCCCTCTCCCTTGATAATTTTTCTCCTCCTTCGAATACTATATTAATTTATCCTCCCACCTATAACCATTTAATTCCTCTTTCGAATTTTAATTCAGCTAATCCTTCAAATTATTTTAATTCCCCTCATCCATCTAATTTCTCCTTGCCTAAATTGGACCCTTCGAATATAATCCAACCATATATTTATAATTCTAACCTCCCTCCCATTAAATTGTCTTCCGCTCCCTCTTATGACCCTTCTTCTCTTGTTCCCCTTAGTGATTCATCTCCTAACCCTTCCCCTTCTTCCCTTCCTTCAACTAAGCCTTCTTAACCCCCTGTCCCCCTTCCTTCTCCCTTACCTCAATCTTCTTGCCCTCCTTTTCCCTGCCTTAATTCCAAAGTGGTTAACCTTTCCTCTGTTAAGCTTGATGCCCCCACTTTAAGCCTCCTCGAGAAAGGTTTTAACTTTTCCCCTATCACTCAATCCATTTCATTTGAGGATATTATTTTATTCATTAAATCCATCTCTTGCAACCTTCCCTCACATTCAGCTAAAGAGCTTCGTCAAGAATGTGGATGCATTCTTCAAAATTCTAAGCTCCCCAAGCCTAACCTTTCTAAATATGAATTTGCTGCCCTACGTCATCTTAACTCCAATTCTGATATCCTCATTCTAAAAGCTCATAAAGGCAATGCCACTGTCATATTAAATTCATCAGACTACAATTGTAAGATGATGGACCTTCTCTCCTCCTCCTCTTACCAACCTCTTTCTAAAAACATGATCCCATCCATTACCACCAAAGTTTATAAAGCCATTAAATCTTCTTCCCTTAACCCTTCCATCCAGAAGCTCCTCCCCCCCCTCAATCCCATCACCTCCAAGATTTATGGTCAACCAAAAATTCACAATCCTGGCATACCCCTCCGGACTATTGTTAGTGCTATACAAGGCCCCACACATGCTCTTTCCAAATTCCTTTCCAAAAAGATTCATCCCCGTTCTAGCCTCTCCACCTCTTTTATTAAATATTCCACTGAATTTATCCATCTTATTAAAACCCTTAAGCTTGATGAGAATGACATTATGGTTATTTTTGATGTCATTTATTTATTTACCAAAATTCTGGTCCCTAAAGCCCTAGAACTTATCTAAAATTTTTTGGACTCTGAGACTCTTCATATTATTAACCTGTGCCTCGCCACTACCGTTTTCTCCTTTAACAGGGTTTGCTACGAGCCAACTGAAGGCACAACCATGGGCTCCTCCCTCTCTCCTATTGTAGCTAACATTTTTATGGAAAACTTTGAATCCAAAGCCTTAGAAACCTTCCACCTTAAGAACAAATTCTGGAAGCGTTTATTTGACGACACCTTTATGATTTTGTCCCATGGTATCTCTGCTCTCCACAAATTTCTTTCACATCTTAATAGCATCTCTCCTCATATCTAGTTCACTATGGAATTGGAAGAATCCCATTCCCTCCCCTTTCTCGACGTCCTCATCTCTCGCATCCTTGATGGCTCCCTAACCCATCAAGTCTTTAGGAAAAAGACTCATACCAATAGATCCCTTCATGCCAGGTCCCACCACCATACCACTCAAAAATCTGTTGTTCTCAAAACCCTTGTCTCTCGTGCTGTCAGAATTTCCTCCACCAAATCATTCCCTAACAAAAAAGACCATCTATCAAAATAATTTAAAGCTAATGGTTACACTTCTTCTTAGATCAATAACGCCTTCCGTTATTGCCTCCATCCCCGACCCATAACCTATCCTTGCACCCCAACCTTAGCCATGGTAACACTTTCTTATATCTGAGGTGTTAGTGATGACTTGTTCAAAATTCTCTATAAAATGAACATAAAAACATTCTTTAAACCTCATCAAAACATTAACCAACTCTTTAGGACTTCCAAAGACAAAAATGACCCCTTATCAGCCCCTAGTGTATATGATTACCTCTTCTCTTGCGGTAAATCCTACATAGGACAAACTGGCAGATCCTTCAAACCTAATTGAAAGAACACGTAGCAGACACCTACCATAACTGTTTCTCTAAATCAACCATTTCTGAGCATTCTCACTCAGCCAACCATCTTATTTTCTTTGATAAATCCAAAACCTTTCTCTTGTCCCTTTCCATTACAGTTGAATCATTAGGGAAGCCATCGAAATTGTGAAGAATCCCAATAACTTTAATTGTGATGATGGGTATCATTTAAGCCAATCATGGAATTCTGCCATCCATTTTCTCTCCTCTAGACACCAACAATTACAATATATCTTAAAAAACTCTCTCCCTTACGATGTCTCCCCTCCGCTGATCCCCCCTTTCTTGTCTCTTCAATGATTTTATTTTATTTCACTCGATTTCACTCTTAGGCCCTCAATTTGATAATTTCGCTTTAGGCCTTTCCCATCCTTAATTTAAAATTTCATAATTTCAAATTTCAAATTTCAAAAAACTTATTAATCTTATACAAAAAATTTATTAATTTGATACCAATTTTTATAGTGTGAAATAAAAAAAGGTTTCTTTTAACCTTTTTTATGCATAAATTTACAAGATCTCCGTAATTTGATAACCCCTCTGCCCTTCCCAACTTATTTTGTTATTTTGTTATTTTATTTCATCAATTGAATACCTCGCCCCTTATTCTACATTCATCTATTATTATCTTCCAAATATTCTAATCAAGCTTAATTTAATCCAATTTCAAATTAAATAATTCAATATATAAATTCATTAATTTGATCTCCCTATTGGTTAAATATCAATTATTAATGAATCTAATATTGAATTTTATAATTTCTATTTCCAAATTAGTTTCAACACATTGCCTCATTTAATTTTATTCTAACTTGAAATTAAAATTAAATAATTCAATTAGATAGTTTTATTTCTCTAATGACTAATTATTAATTATTATTGAATTCGAAATTAAATTTATAATTTTTATTTCCAAATTGGTTCAATACTTTGACTCAATCAATGCTCTTAATCCCTCTTAATCTATTGTCTAATTTCTTTCTCCCTATAAAATCGTGGTCCAACAATCTTCTCATCTTATGTTTTGGCTTCCTACCCCTGAAGATGGGTGAAGTGGTCACTCGAAACGTCGGGCTCAATGAGCAATAAACGTAGTTCTCTAGAAGATCTCAACATTCAATATTAGTCGCATCATCATGATAATGAATTAACACTCCCCCAAACTAAAATATTTTGTGTCTCTAAAAAATAAAAAGTGGTAAAGAAAGGGAAATAATGGTTGAAAAATATGAGTGAATAATGCTCATTTGTTTTTCATGACATTCTCCTAAATTTTTAATAAATCAGAAACATATGCTATTTTACCTCAATTTTGACCTCCATAAAAATGTGGAATGGCATGTATCGAATGACATTTGTTGAACATGATGTAGGCTGAGCTAGTGTTGAAAGTGATGCAGAAGGCGGAAGCAATGTAAGTTGAAGAAAAGTAATCATAAAGTTTAGGAGAGCTTTCCTTCCCCCAAAATGATTAGTTTCCTTGTCATTAAGATTTATATAACCCATCTTGTAAGTAGCTACAATCAGTGATTTATCAGCTAAATTACCTCAATATATATAAACTGAGATAATCATGTTGTAAATGTCATGGGATAATAATGGATAAGAAGGAGGTATAGATGAGGGTCAAAATGATGAGAAAAATATGCATTCCCTATACCCATAACCTTTGGTTGTTATGAGCACAAAATTTGTGAGAAGTAGTTATATGAGTCTTTTCTTTCAAGGTCTGACCAATTACTTGGGATTCAAAATCAGAATTTGGCTTCTTTATTCTACCCAAAAATATTTTTTTGTGTTTTTAAGCTACGAATAAATGGAGACTCATTGGGCAAAGAAAATATCTTTGGTTTAAATGTATGAAACTAGTATAATAAAGGAATGATATATTAGATGACACAAAATGTTAAATATCAAGTATCCTAAAAGTTTCATCCCTGACATGTAAAGTTAATAGTGATAACTGAATAATATATATAAACCATAACCATCATCATCTAAAAACTTATTGAATATTACCCCATGAACCATGAGTTTCAACAAACCTTATATATGCAAGAGAGGATTTATCATAAATTAGTTTTGAGAAAAAAAGTTAACAAATTAGATCATAGTATTGAATGAAATTCTATATCATAGGCATGGCCACTATCGCAAGCAGGCATGCATAGCCTCTAGAAGGATGCATTTTTAACACATTGAGATGCCAGTGTCCCATCTATTAGAAATAAATACATAGTTATCAGAGAATTTCAATTTACTTAAATGTCAACTGAAGATCATTTTTCTAGCTTGGTAAGTAGTTAATAACAATGCCATTCACGGGAGCTGACAAAAGCAAACAAGTTGGCTCGTGATGAGACCTCTTGTCCTTTAGCTTTACGACAGAAGGCCATTACCCTAGCTTGGTAACCAGTAGTGCTAATGTCAGTTTATTAGGACCTATGATGATGGTAAGATAACTCGTGATGAGACCTCCTATCCTTTACTTGGCTATTTTTTTTAAAATTCAACGATAGTTATTATTAGTCAATAAAATATTACCTAATAGATGGGGTGGCCGGTCATCTCCTTAAGAGCTAGGGATGGCGTAAAAAGTTTTGTAGTAACTATTTTCAACTTGGGTAGTTTTGCTTCTACAAAAATAATGGAATTCAAATGAATGTTGATAAATATATTTTTCTTTGTTAAAATTTGGGTTGAGGAACAATTCATTATATAGTGATGGAAATATTTAAGTAAAATATTTTGGTCATCATCATAAATTTTACGGGATCAGGGACTTAAAAAATTAGGAAAGTCGAAAGTTGAGATGATGAAATCATCTTTGCATAATTATTCCTTAAAAATAAGATCATGTTTATAGATAAATAAAGATAAATTGACTACCCAATAATTATGTCAAATAGGACCTAGAACATTAAAAGTATTTTCCTTTCACCAAGGAGAAAAAAAAATTAGAAAACATGAAAATTGATAAATAACAATAGTTGTGACTGAGGTAACAACAATTTTGAGTTAGGAAACATCAATTGTGATCCAAGGGAACAATGAATGTGACCTGAGGGAACAACAATTGCAACCTAAGGGAACAAAAATCGCAACATGAGGGAACAACTATGACCTAAGGGAACAACAACTGCGACCGAGGGAACAATAGCTGTGCCTACGGGAACAACAACTGTGACCAAGGGAACAACAGTTGTGACTAAGGGAAAAACAATTAGGACCAAGGGAAAAATATATCTAACCAAGGGAACAATAAACGTGACAAAGGGAACAACAATTGTGTCTAAGGGAACAACAATTGCGACCAACGGAACACCAATTGTAACTACGGGAAAAAAAACCATGACCAATGGAACGAAAATTGTGACCAAGGGAACAACAACCACAACCAAGGGAATAACAGTTGTGACTAAGGGAACACCAACCGTGACCAAGGGAACAACATTTGTTGCTAAGGTAGAAACAATCATGATTTGAGAATTATTTATCTAATATTACCATTGTTTCATGTTACAACCTCAAAATTACCGATACCATTTTAAGCTTGTAAGCGTGAAGTATCAATTTTGACTGTGGAAATCCATCCCAATAACTAACTCAATGGGTGATCCTAACAAGGTGACATGGAGAAAAATTAGTCATCCAACAATCATAGTCACTTTACGAAATGAGGAATTAAGAGTGCATCATTCCTGACATGAATTACCTTAATATTTTTTTATATGAAATTTTAGGAAACCATATAGTTGATAAGATTGAGAAATAAAAGGATAGATGTGAAGCATCAACATGAAACTTAAGAACTTACTTTGATTTTGATGAAGAAATAAAATGTGTGGCTTTGAACACCTGAAACATAAAAAAATAAGAGAAATCAGATAATAAATAACACTTTATTGAAAATATTGATGAACAAATAAATAATACAAGTTACAAGAGTTGTGATTTCAGTTGCATTAATGTTGTTTCCTAAGGGAACATCAATATTTTTCTAGGAACAACAATTTTTAAATGGTGAATGAATGGAAAAAAAAAAAAATTAGAAAAAAGTTTTGGTGGAAGTGACTTGAAATTTCAATTATTCATTTTTCTTTTTATGAACCCGCCAAGAAATGAAAATGTCTTCACATCATTTTCTTGTTGGAAGGTATTAGAGGGAAATTTGTAGCAAAATGTGATAAGAAATTTTAGATCATGACACCTAAAAAAAATTATCATATGATATTAAATTTCTTAATATATGATTGGATGAAAGGCCCTTATTTCATTAAATTTTTCTTGAAGAATCACTTTTTCATAAATGGAGTTCCTTTATTCTCCTCAGACCGACAAAAAACAAGCATCTACCTACAATAAAACATAAATTCATGGCAGAAGAGAGGTGTAAATTATCTTGTAATCCAAGAAATATGAAAAAAAATAACAATTAGTTACTCTATAAAACAAATCCATGGAAAAAAAAGACAAAGAAAAATTAATTTATTACCTGCGGGGGAGAGGTGGCCAACCATACTAACCAGCAATGTCTTAATCAGAAATTATTTGTTTTTCGTCTGATTTACATGATTCAAAAGAAAAATGAAAAATAATTCAAATATATATCACCAATAGAAACATGTTTTAAAAATTTCATGATATGATATGTCAAAATTACTTAGATTAGCCTGCATAACAAAGTCATTTTCGATTTCCCAACTTAAACCAACAGCTCTATTTTAAGCATAAAATTTTTGTTTAATGATGGATTGAACTGATTAACATTGGAGATTAAATTATTTCCATATATATATATATATATATATATATCTCAAATAGAAAAAAATTTGGAGGCAAGAAGAATTGATGGGTCAAATATGTTAGTGAACAGCTAGAAAAGCAGAATTTTTAGAATGTTGTTTTACGATAGGCCATGAGTGTGTTGCTTAGAATTTTCTCATACTACATCAAAATTTCGTTTCAAATTTCCTTGTAAAATATATTCATAGGGTAATATACTGTAGAATCAAGTTTTCAATATATAGTCATTTAGTCCTCCAAAAACTGATTGTCCCAACTTTTTCCCAGAGCTGCCTACTATCACCCTGTCATTGTTTTGGTCATATTTTTTTTTTTTTTTGAGATCCAAATTGAATGAGTAAAATTGGGTTGTAAAGTAGAAATCAATAAATACTTAGGATAGAAAACATTTTTTGAAATATTCCCAATTGGTCCTCTAGAAAATGATTGTCCCAACTCTTTTTTTAGAACTTTTATCAAGCCAAGAAGCGATAAAATATGATAATTTTTTTTTTTTTCCAAATTCATGATCAAAATGGATATTATTGTTTGTATAAAATTATATTTTAAATATAATACATCTCCATACATAAATAAATTTAAATATTTATCATTAATGTTAATTTTCACAACGTGTTGCAACAAAAACAACTATTTTTTCATATAAAGAAATTTATCTATTTATCTCCTTATTTATTATATTTGATACCCTAACCTACTTTACCTTGAAAAATATGAAATATATCCACATATAAGAGTATGTCCAATAGAAACATTCTCGAAGGCCGCAAGTACATACATACCCAAATTAGAAAAATATACATTAATAAATACCAAGGTAGGAGGGACCAAGTTCCCTTGAAACGATGGTGCCAAAAATTTTTGAAGCATGTAGTGATGTTGAAAAAAAATGATGGACTGAAACCAATATTACATGCAGCCTTGAATCTCTTGATTTCACATTGTTTTCATATCATGAAGTTATTCCATGAATTCTGCAATTTTTGGATTTGAAGCCTTCCCAATCTAGATATAATTTTTTTATAACGGTTCATGTGAGATAGAATGGGTGGGAAGCGTGGGTAAAATTTTGTACTTAAACACTGTAATCATGTTGTACTGGTTTATTATTGTGAGTATGTGGAATGGATTGAGCAGGAAACTGTGTAGTGCATGGAATATTTTGATGATGTAGTTGATTGGGTTTTGTGGATGATTTTGATATACAAGAAAAATGTTGTTGAAAAGCTGGTAAAGAATATGGATGATGTGTTTCTGATACAAGATGAGAGATATTAGTCATGTAATCATAAGATTAACCCTACCAAGCTTGTGGACAATATTGGTGGTGGTTATATTGAGATTGGCATGCATTCCCTAACAAAGGAGTACTCCATAATGGAATATCCAAGTAAGAAAATGGAAATGAAATGTTTTGAAACATACATGTAGGCCATGGTTTCCATGGTTGTGAGCTTGTAGCTTCTCTATCTCTTTGATATGTTGCTTTCATCCTATGTAAGAAAGAGAAACTATCCATGGGATGCTCCTTTTTTCAATGAGGGAAAAACACTTCTTCAAATTTTTACTAATTTTCTTGACCTGCAAAACATGCAATTGTGAATTTAGAGAGATAGTAAAATTAATTTTCAAATTTTCAAATAGATCACTGGTTTCATCTCTTATATCTCTTGTTCTTGTAGTAGATTTGGAAATGAAAGAAGGAAATTCTCTATAATTCATAGCAGCCTTGAAGATTCCTCTTGAATACCCTATGCATAAATCACAAACATCATTATATGATAGCTAAAAAAATCACCTTTTGCTATCATATTTACGAGTTCTAAAATTTTTTCTTTGATTCCATTGAGTAGGAGTGTTTTCAATATCTCTTTTTTTAAATTATGCTTGTATTTTTTAAAGTTTTTTTGAAATCACTCTACATAGTCCTCCAAGATTTCATCTTCCCCTTGTATAATACTAAAAATATCTTCATTGGCCTTGCAATAGTCTTGGTAGTTCTTCAAGAATACATTATTCATGTCCTCCCATGTTTCAATACAGTTCCCACCAAGGCTCATGAACCATTAGAGAGCTTCTCCTTTTAGAGTAAGAGGAAAAACTTTCAACCTTTTATCATTAGTAAAATAATCATATCCTCTACGAAGTACTTCAAACTCAAATAAAAATGTATTTGGATCTTCATTTGTCAAACCATGAAATTTTGGTAGAGTGGATGGGGGAATGATGTGCATTTGTGTCACTCCTCCTAGATCTCTGATAGGAAAAACAAAAGTAGCAGTATGTTCCATTTCCAAAATAGAATACGTTCTGCATGTGCTACTTTGAATCTCCTCCTTCAAATGATCCTGGCAATAGGTTAGTGAAATGGGTGGTGCTTACATCACCACTTAAGCGAAATGATAATATTTCTTCAAATTTCTACCTCTAAGATTCCTACCTTTAATCATGCATGCTATATGACCTAATCCTAAATACTGAGGGTAGACCTCACCACAAGTTAGCTAGGGTGTGTGCATAGGTTCTTACCTTTCGACCTCAATATCCAACCCTCTGGGAGTCAGGAATGAATATACAACCATATATTGGTGTGGTAGTGCTATTTGACTACCTCCCCGACAATGCCGCCAAAATGTTGGGGAAATTAATTTCTTAATAAAAATAACTAATCACATAATAATTAATTATCAATCCAAGGAACGTATTTTTGTTTCAAGGCAATCGAAAAAATATATGTAAGAAAATACCAACATCTAACACTGGTTCTACATGAATATGTTCTACACTATCAAGCTCATTTGAAAATAAATAAAATCCAAGACTTGAAAAAAAATACTAAATCTCAGAAAAAAAAAGTAAATGACAGGAAAATAATTATGCTAATCACACAAATTGAATCAATACTGAATTAAACCACACCTTTCTAAATTGGAAATTTAACCTATTTCACCCAAGAGAATTCAAATCTTAATATAAAGAAATAAATTAAATTAAGTCTAGATATTGCAAGAAACAACAAATACGGAAAATGCATCAAAAAATAAATTAATTGATGAAAAATAAAATTCACTTTAAGGAACAATAATTCAAATTCAAAGTCCTGGATGCGGGTGTTTAATGGTATGGGTATGTTGGTTCGTTTGTGGACTGGCAAGTGGCTTGGCCACATGGCCACCCACATTCCCATCACGCCTGCACTTAATTGGGTGACCACCACTCTTAAATGCGACTTAATGCAGCTCGTTGGTCGATGTTTCACTGTTATGTTTTGGCTCCTCATTATGGCTTCCTCTAGAAGTTTTCCTTCTACTCCGATTCCTTTGAGTTACAATTGTTTCCCTGCTGTCGCAGAGCCGAGCTCATGCACAAAAATAGGGAGACGTTTCTAGTTACTGTGCTGCATAGAGCTGGTGGTTGGTGTCCATTTTTTGCAGAGTGTTCTCTGCAGCCTGCGTTCTAAGCCGTTGGTTAATGAGTCCTCTGCCCACACTAAACACCCCTTGCATTTGCGCTTTTAGCCTATGGTTACTGATTTCTCCACCCCCATTGTGCACCATTTCTCTGAGTCTGTACTTCTTAGTCATTCCATCTTATCCAGGGTGAATATGCCCCATTTACACCAGAGGATGCACGTCCATAGAGGCAATAGTAGAGGTAAAATTGATACCCAACCATATTCACCCTTGTCTCTCTCTGACTCATCCTCCCCCTCATCTTTTTGATGTCGTGGTCACTACCCAGCTACGCGCAGTGGTCGGGGGCGGGCTCGCACAGTGAGTGCTCGGTTGACTCAGTCCGATGATGTTACCCTCCAGTTGTTGGCTACCTTAACCTCTCCCCAGCGACCCCGTCAATCAGCCCAATTTCGCTTCCATTGTTCCCTTAACCGTCCATGTATTAATATGACCATCACTGTGGAATTTATAGAGAAGCCTCCCAGCACTGAAGGATTCACCCACATTGTGAAGAAGAGGAAATTTTTGGCTCACAAAAAAGGCAGTCCTACCACTATTCAAGGCAAAAATCTGAATAATGGAAGCAGCGATGAATAAGACAACACCAAAATTGGCCGCCTCAACACAAGCAAGAACGAGGATGAAAACACTGATGGCAAGCAGGATACAGAGGATGACATCGAAGCTTACAGGTGCCTAATAGTCGAAGAACCTCCACCTTCTCCTCATGACACCTAGCATGTCTAGTTTAATCAGATTTCTGGTTCCCGGCTCATAATCCTATGGGTCTACTTTTGTGTTTTTGTGTAATGTTGTTAGTTCATATTTTATTTCAAAAAATGCTTCTCTCTGGTATAATAGACTAGTTTCCCCTGCGAGGGCAGAAACTACTTTTTGGACTGCACTGGTTTCCCTCACATGGGTAGTCAATTTCATGTTTTTTCTGTTGAATTATGCCATAAACTCAGGCTAGCACTGTAGAGGTCAGTGCCTCCATGTACTATTTTGTTACAGTAATATAATTTAGACTAATTTAGAAAAAAATAATAATTGAAATTCAAAGAAACAAATAAAACAAATAAACTACTTTAGATGCTCAAGGTAGCACCTTGTCCAAGGTAGTGGGCCTAACTGCCCAAGACTGATTTCCTCCTTGAAGAATAATTTAGATCATATTAAAAGTAACAGATGTAGAACTCAATGGATAGCTTCATTGAAATATATCATAGAAATAAATACATCAAAATGATATCCTTAACTTATCCTCTAATTAACCAATTGTTCCCCCTCTCTTTTATCTCTATTTTCATTTAAATACACAGAGACCAAAAGGAAATTACAACTAAATTGATTACAAAATGATTTTCCATTACAATAGTAGATTGTCTACAACAAATTTATCAACCAGATAAAATCTGAAATATCTCTCCATCATGATTCAACTTGAACAAGTCGAATCTAGGATTGTAATTGGAAGAATTTGGAAAATGGCTACAACAGTAAAAATCATAAAATCACCTTCAGAGAAACTTTTTTTTCTCTCAATACAAGCTTAATTATGGAAATATGCTCATAAAAAAAATTAATGGGTTTGTTCTTCACAAAACCCATGTCTCATATTTTCAATATTCATCTTCATTTGTCTGAAATACCCATTGCAAAACTATCAATTTTATCCCGGCGGATTTCTGAGTTGAAATATTTGATTATGAGTTGGATATTGAATTTCCAATCTGGAAGATATATTGGACACTAAAAGCATGACTGATGTTTAATAAACCATCATTGACAAAATCATGCATAACAGTTATAAATTTATTAAAAATAAAGGAGAATAAATATTACTTATCCAGAAGAGCATAAATAATTATGAAATAGAATTATATGATAAATAATGTGATAAATAATGATAGAAATGGATGAAATATGTGTTAATAAATGGTAATAATAATGAAAATTTAGTGGCCCAACAAGCTTCACCTTTATAATGAACAAAAATTTTGAGATAGATGGAGTGATAGTGGGTGTCGGGGTAGCCGTTGTGGAGTTGTGGAAGTTACAGGGGGTAGACTAAAGTAGACTCTAATTTGTAGAAGGTAAAGGGGAAAGAGCAATGACAGTCCAGTTGTAGAGGCAAATAAGTGAAAATATAGGAGATACTATCAGTTTTATTTGAAAGAAGGGGTATAAGGAAGAAAACCCAAGGGAAAAGAAGTAAAGGACAGTCATGGAAGAGAGGAGAACCACTCTCAATGTGGTTTATCTACAAATTTATATTGTAAGTCCCACTTATTCTCAGAGAGAGATAATTTTGTGGTTGATGTAATGTATTGTGATAAATATAATATAAAGGGATGCATGTTGTCCTATAACTTCTGTGTATTCTATGGATTGCTGTTATTATCTGAATAGTTGGCAATTAAAATTACTTTTTTGGAATATGTATCTCTCAATCCTTTTCCCTTAATATTATGGTTAGATCTTGTGAAATAATTCCTCAGTTTTGATTCTTATGTAATAAAGAAGTAACGATTGATAGCACTATATGATATCCCATTTCTGACTC
This sequence comes from Pinus albicaulis, assembly GCA_034641835.2. Taxonomy (NCBI): domain Eukaryota; kingdom Viridiplantae; phylum Streptophyta; class Pinopsida; order Pinales; family Pinaceae; genus Pinus; species Pinus albicaulis. The sequence goes on along the minus strand of CM076580.1, from coordinate 1,457,121,531 downwards.
TCTCATATTATTAAGGTCATGGCACACCTCAGGTGAGACTCCTTACTCAACATTGGGTAAGGTGAAAATGTCGGCATTCTCATAGACTACAATGAAGCCTTCTTGGACCTTGTGCTTAAACATGGGTCTTCACTCGTTTATTAGTTTCAACCAACAAATGGTTTTGTTTCCAAGACCTAAAATTTAAAGGAGATTTGGAATATGGTATCAAGAATTTATAAGAGAGGACTACGAATCTGGTCGGATAAGCATGTAGATTGATTCATCTCACAAGAAGACCAACTTTGACAACAGAAGGAAAGGAAGTTGAGTTAACAGATCATGTATTCATATTCAGCGAGTGATCAATACGAGATATTTTGGGGTAAATTCTATGATAATTTTTATAACTGGCTTTGGAGACTATATATGAAAGGAAAAGCAGGCGAACAAAACAGATCTCGTCGCACCTCAATGCAATATGATCTAGTAGCATTACATTTGGTGGAAAATGATCTAACCCGAGAGGTAAAATTCTGGATACATTCCATGCTAGAAGTGTATATTATTGACTTTGTGATAGAGAGCCATGACTCTTTTTCTAGAGCTGAAGATATATTCAGATCAGGGTTTCAAGGGAAGTTGTTGAAGGAGATTTTGTTATGGATTAAAGTTCTATTGGTGGAAGAAGACTTGTTGACTCTAGGCATATAAGCCGAATAAACGAGTATTGTGGGAAGGATGTAAAGCTAGGGATGGTATAGGATGGGAATATATGAGAATATTAATAAGATGACACAGATACCTCCAAGAAATATAGGGATCTAAGGGCACATCGAAGAACACAAATAGCAGAGAGGCAGCAGGAAAGAGCAATGTCAGAGACGAATAGGAAAAATAAGTATGCACAGGAGAGTTATTGTGAAGTATATTAGAGGAATACGTGGTAGTGGGACCGGAAATGAAGGAAGGGTCTGCTGGGAGAGTTAAGAATCGAGAGGATAATAGTATCCCATCCCGATCTGTAGAAGAAGATATGTCAGAAAAAATAGAAGTTGAAACCTCAAAATATGACTCAAATGGTGACATGCATATCGGTATGGAAATATTATTTGTGAAAAGAGAAAAATCCAATTTACAAGGCAATGCAATCTCCTCGTGCCAAGGTAGTACCTTCCCCAAACTTCCCCTAGTACTTTACAAAAACCTTCATAAATTTTTTCCAAAACTAATTAAAGTCATTAGATTTCATAGTGTTCAAACTACATTTCAAGCTAGTACTAGTAGCAATGTTAGTTCTGGAAAGGTCCCTCAAGGATCATCACAACCTAGATCAAGAGGATTTGTAATTCTCTCTCAAGAACAACTTGAGATGGCAAAGTGATTCACGCGATATCCAGAATTATCTGGAAAAGGTAATGACGAAGTGGAGCATCATTGGTGCTTGTGTGAAGCCATATGGAGGGCTTGCCAACCATCGGATGTTTCCAAACTGATTGAGTTTCAAACCATTCTTAGGGAGAGAGCCTTGATGTGGTTTATTAAATGGTAGTAGCTACATAAGAATCCATTAGTGGATGGTGTGAAAAGGGAATTTTCTACAATAATTCAAACTTCCTCAGACGAATCAACAAGGATATTCTGAACTGTGGGAGATTAAGCCGCGATAACAGGAAACAACTTGGGAACTAATGAGATGATTTAAAGACACAATCAACAATTTTAGCTACCCCATAGACCTGGACCGTCAAGAGCACCAGTTCATTAAATCTCTTTTGCCTCTTACAATAATGTCGTTAACCCAATAGAAGATTGATACATTGCAATATGCTTTAGAGAAAACAATGAGGATTGAAGCTATGGCGATATTCCCACATGAATTCAAGGGGAGAGAGACAAGACAATATCCTTCTATATTTGGTTTTGCAACATCATCTTGAAAGTCTCGTGGTAAAATTGAAAGATATGCAGCATGTGCTATGAGCGATAGCAAGTGTATGTTGTACACACTGCTTGGTTGAAGGAAACCTAGTCACAAAGTTTCTAAGGTTTCATGGGTCGAGAAACGTATCTGGACCGGGGGGGCTCAGGAGTTGCATCAATTGTAGGAGTGGAACAAAGAGGGACGCAACGTATATACCAAGGAAAAACACAATTCCATGGATTTCCAAATCATCAAATCCTAGTGGCCACTTATTACTATGAGATTTGTAAGGCATTTAGACATCTCCCATGACTCTACCCTATTTTATAGAAATATTAAAATGTCCCCAAGAACACATGCTATGAGTTATGTAGCTTTTCAACTCACCACATATAGCAATATAGAGCACTTGACGCATTAGATGACAGGCTGGACAGAACAATGTATAGGGTCAATGAAACTCCTTGGGAACGAGGAGGAGTAGTAACAAAGCGGGGCAAGACAGGGGGAACAAGCCCAATTTGATGGGATAACTATGACTAGGAAGTTCATGTTGTCTGGGAATTTCTATTACCTAGAATTCCATGGTCTTCTCAGTATAGAGCGAACACACATGCCACCAAAGATTGACCAGAATTAATCAAAAAATGGGAATACATAACTAGATAAAGGGGAGCTAGTTTGATAAATATGGAGACAATAATACCAGAATTCAAACCCCTCTGAAGTGTAGCTATATTGATACACATAGGAAAGAAGACGAGAGATGATGCAAAAGTAGTGGAGAAATCTAAAATTATAAAACCAACCTCTCCAAAGCTCTCATATATTCCAGAAAAACAGAAAAAATACTATAAACAAGTGCTGGAGACATTCATAAAGTAAAATTTAAACAAATAATCACAGATAATACATCCAATAGCTAGGAATGAAATATTCCTGCATTCAACACAACTTATAGCAGAATGGTTCATATTGTTTTTTAACATTGTGAATGATGAGGAGATGCTCAAGAAATTGTGGGAGAATCTAAAATCAAACATTAAAGGATGGATAGATCATGACAAAAAAAATATTTTCTAATATTTAAAAGAGGAACTCATGAAGAATATTAAGAAAAAAAATATGAACATGGAATGAATCCAGGATTGATGCACAACTTGCAAGATTCCAAATAAGAGATATCGTGTTGGACCTAGGTTCAGATGCTAATATAATACCAAGGAAAAACGGGGAAGCGTTGGGGAAACCCAAGCTGATATTTTCTCATATTCATTTGAACATGGAGAGTCAATACTACATCACACATATCAAGAGACTAGAAGACATGGAAGTTGAAATCATGGGGGTTAATACCTACATGGGCTTTGAAGTCATAGACATAGTGGGTGATAACGAACCCTATCCTCCACTCCTTGGGATAGACTTGACATTTTAAAACTATGATATTATTGGCTTAATGAAGGAATTAATGGTTTTTTAGGTAGTGGGTGTTAGAGTGAACTAGCCCCTAGACCCCTACCAATTTCCAAGATTCACAGAACTGACCAATGACAGTTAAGAGCCTAGACTACTAGATTAGTTATACCAGTTAACAATGGGAAAAGGGGAAGAATATATCAACCCGACAAATGAAGGGTCAATAAGTTGGTGCAGTGTTTAGAGTTCATACATTGGATTAGAGGTTACCTGGGATGATTAGAAAAAAGGAGGATACAAAATCAACACGCAATGATGTGCCAACATCCAAGGAGTTAACTTTATCGGAAAAAAGGTAAGGGGATATCCTACCTTCACCAATATGGAAATAGTTAATATTTATTAAGTTGATGAAATTGTTCTTGGGGAACACAAAGTACCTTGAATGAATGTATATTTACAAGAAACATCAACCCGGTGGGGGTGAACCCATCACAATAACCTTAAAATATTGGAGGAGATATCGAGTGCATTAAGGGTGAGATTTTGACAATTTGAGGGTCATTAACTAGATGTACAGTATAGAGGTACTTCAGACACCCAAAAAAATATAGAATATTGTGAAGAAAGATGACAGGTTGAAGAATTTCCAAGGGAATTGTGGGTACATGACTTTGTGCATTCTGTGGGAACATTTCCACAATCTTGGTACATAACAGAAGAAAGAAAGAGGCAAACATCATATTGGGATTCTCTAGCAAGAATATTTGTTAGTAGTTTTTATTCTAAGTATACTGATCAAAGGTTATTTGAAGCACTGTAAGTTCTCAAGAGGATTTTTCTTACATTAGGTTAGTTGATGGAAGGAACAATATATCAAGCAACACTAAAGCATATTTATGAGTAAATTTACAAAAAGTAAATGGCTTGGAGAATGGTGGATCAGGAATTAGATGAGGATGACTTATAAGACTTAAGGCATTTGTATTTTGGGGAGAAATAAGGGAACTTAGTAATCATAAATGGATCAGTTACAGAAGGACCCCATTTGTTTCCCTTGAAGGTGAAGAAACAAAAATAGGGAGCAAAGAGAAGCCAAAGCTATGATCCAGTGGGACTACTAGGACGAAAAAATAACAAAGGATATATTTGACCTGCTAACTAAGCATGAGGATGTATTTCCATCATATGTTTTGGAGTTAAAAGGAATAAAGAAGGGTATAGGAGAGATGAGGATTATGCTTGAACCAGATGCATAAAAAATAAAACACCGACCCTATAGACTGAATACACAAGTAAAGGAGAAGGAAAAGAAAGAAATAAACAAAATCCTAGGGGCCAAATTAATATTCCTGATTGATGAGACTGATTGGGTTAGCCCAATAGTCATTGAGTATAAGAAATATGTATCAGAGATAATTGCATGTGTCTATTATCAAATCTTGAACAATTCTTGTGCACATGATCTATTTCCTACACCCTTCAATGATGAAGTGTTAAACGATGTAGCTGGAAGGAGGAAAAGAATAAATTGACTTTCACTATAGAGTGGGGTTATTATGCATACCATATGATGCCCTTTGTCATAAATAATTCACCTGCAGTTTTCTCTCGAATTTTAATAGTGGCATTGACCGAATATATCCACACATTTCTAGAGGTCTACATGGACGACTAGAACAACATTTTGAAGAAGCACTCCAGCCTACCTGAAATAATGTTTGAGCAGTGTAGGAAGCTACAAATATCACTAAATGTGAAAATTTTGATCTTCTTTGTTCCCTTCGGAACTCTGTTGGGCCACATTGTATGCAAGTATGGAATGTGCTTGGACACTACCAAATATGTGGTGATTGTGAATATGGACACACTAGGGAATGTTAAGCAACTAAGATTAGCATTGGGACACACTAGCTATTATCGAAGATTCATCTGCAGCTACGACCTCATCGCAACCCCAATGGAAAGACTACATAAGAAGGTAGAAAATTTTATATGGATTGAGGAGTGTAATGAGGCATTTATATACTAAAGTATAAGTTGGTGAGTGCACCAGTTTAGTATACCGAGATTGGAATAAACAGTTTCACATACATATATATGCCTCAAGGATTGAATTAGGAGTGGTGTTGGCTCCACCAAGCAAAGGAGACCTGGAGGATCCAATCTACTTTGCCAGTAGGAAGCTATCGACAATAGAAAGCAATTACACAACACTTACAGAAAGGGAGGCACTTGTGATGGTGTATTCAATGAGAAAGTTCTACCATTATATGCTTTATTGAAATATCTTGTGAATAATCATGTATTAGAGGCAAGAATCTGCAGATGGTTGCTACAGTTCCAAGGGTTCACATTCGAAATAATTGTCAAGCTAGGAAGACTGAATGTCAGACCTAACCACTTATCACGACTTAAATTAGGAGAAAGTGGAGATTTAGTTAATGATCAATTACTAGATGCAGACTTATTCAGGGTAGAAGCGTTGCCACACTACATGGAGGATATCACAAAATTATTATCTACATGGAAATGCATAGAGGATTACAACACAACTCAAAAAATAAATATGGTTGTCAGAGCTACTCATTATCAGTTAATTGCAGGTAAACTATACAAGATGGGGATAGATCAGATACTGCAGAGGTGTGAATTGGACCATGAAATACAAGCAGTATTGTGGGAAGGGAACTCAGGTGTTGCAGGAGGACACGTTGGAGGAATGATTACTACAAGAAATATTATACAGGTAGGTATAGGTGGCCCACTAGTTATAGAGATGCAAAGGAATACATCAAGAAATGTGATGTGTGCCTCCGAGTTAGAAAGCCATCCCAGTAAACTGAGTTAGCAATAAAACTGGTATGAGCACTAAGAGAATTTCAGAAATGGGCCACTAACTTCATAGGGCTAATTAACCCATATGCACACCACTCCCACACAAGATATATTATAGCCACAACAGAGTACTCAAAAATATGGGTTGAAGTTACACAAGTCAGGGATTGCAGCGCTGACATAACAACTAAGTTTATATTTGGGAATATCATCACAAGATTTGGATGCCATAGAAGCCTCACAAGTGACAAAGGGAGACACGTCAACAATGAAAAAGTCACATCACTGCAGTGGAACTTTATGATTCAACATCATAAGAGCAGTATTTATCACCCAATGCCAAATGGAACTATTGAGGAATTCAATAAGATACTTGAGAAGGGCCTGAAAAAGGTGTATTCAGCCAACATAGATGATTGGGATGAAATCATTCCAGCTAATTTATGGGATTATCGCACAATGGTAAAAATTTTGCATAAACAAACACCTTTCGAACTGGTTTATGGTAGAGAAGCAGTGGTGTTTGTAGAGTTTATAATCCCAACTTTTCTTATCACAAAGGCAACACAAATGTTAGAGAATCAGCCAATTGCATAGAGATTAGAGGAACTCTGGGATTTAGATGAAGCTAGGTTTCTCGCGGATTTCCATCAATCAATAGAGAAGCAATCACAAAATGCTTAGCATGATTGACATATTAAACACAATAAATTGACATTTGGAGACTGTGTCATGATGAATGATAGTAAATTCCTAAAATTCTCGGGTAAGTTGTGAATGTGTTGGCTAGGACCATTTATTGTTGCATATATCTGAGAATTCAGAGCTGTAAATCCTGCACAACGTGATGGCATGCTACTATCGGGATGGGTGAATGGCGCACGACTAGAACCTTTCCACGAGTATGATACTTAAATTTTAAATTCAAATATATCTCCCAAAGGAGAATTAAGTAGGTATAGGTAGCATCAGTCATGTTTGTTCATCAATAATGAAGTGAGTCCGTCTATTAGTCAAATACTTAAATTTCTTTAGCTAGATCAAATTCCGAATAATTGTGCACCACTGATTCACCCTAGTCGTGCAAATCTAAACACCTCACCGCAACTTATGTGGTCGGGGGAATAACTATACGTACAATCCATATTTTCACAATAATTACACCATGATTCAGTTGTTAGTCCAAATTTGAAAAAATATTTCCTATATTAGAAACGTCATCACCTAATAAATCACACACATCACTGTGTAATAATTACACATCACCTCCACTCGGATTCCCATGATAGCGCCAACCAAGTCATATCCAACTTAGCTGTTGTCAGTAAATCACATGATTGAAGTCGGGGAGGGGGGGGGGTAGTTTCTAAAATAAATAGTTAGGAGGTCTCATCACCTTATGTCATGTCAAAAATATCTACTTAATCTGCATGGATAGGCGAGAAGTTTCATCTTCAAGAACCAGGGTTCCCAAAGAAAAGATTCAAGAGGTTGTGTTTGTTAGCAATTGTCTTGAGACAAGGTCTATGCCTATTGTATCAATAATTTATCAGAGACATTCAAGAATGATGAAGTCCATTGTCTCAGTTGTAGAACCATAGATTGAAGAAAGAACTAAAAAATTGGAGCCTATCATAGGGAAATATGATAAGGATGGGTTGGTTAACACTGATTTTATGGACTTGTTTCAGTTTCTGACACTAAAATGATAGGTGTATAAAGGATATTATACACATTAAGGTGGAAGTCAAGCAGTATGATCCCTCAATGACTTCAATGGAATTCAGAGGTCAACAATTCTTCACCTAAGGAGTCTACCACTCTTCCGCACCCAAGGAGCAGTTGTGTATTGCACAAACGTTCTGTTCAGTAGGATATATGGAGGGTCACTATAGTTGGGGAGTGAAATTAATATACATGTAGTGGAAACACAACAGCTAAAAATCCTTTGAACAACAGGAAATGCAGCGCCATCTACATTACAAAAAACTTCGCAGAGAGTGAAGAACATCGGAGAGGACAAATTATACGACAAGTATAAAACCAAAAGAGGAGGAAAGGGAGCCCAAACTGATCCCGTCAACAGGGCCAATATATATTTTTCATGTTATCTAATATCTTGAAAGATTATGCGCCATTAAAAAAAGAACAAGTGCACACTCGATACCATCTCAGTCGCAGAACACTGTGTAGACCGAGAGCAACTCAATTGGTGTGCATACCTACTCCACGAAGTATTTTATGCTTGTGAAGATAAATAAAAAATGGATACAAATTTAATCTATGGATATTTGTTCATGGCACTAGGCATGTGGAAAATGTTCCCTTGAGAAGGGAGTCAAATAGCACAAATAATTAAGGAGCAACCAATGGTGCTAAGGTATAAACAATGGAGAGTATTAGGTGATCCAAAAAACAAAGAGATCAATGAGACCTGTCTCAAAGGGTTGTAGAAGAATATTCTAGATGTTATCAATGCAGCACAAAGGATTCCAAAAGTTGTGCTAGATGAGTACTTGGAACAAATCCGGTTCAGAGTCAGTCACGCACACACCTAGCTAAGACCACATTGTGTACACATCGTGACATTTTATAAGAGGGAAAAAAGGTTCACCCTAACTGTGGAAGAATTCAACAAGGAGTTAATGTCATGGATCGAGGTTATAGGCGAAGTTTTTGACAGCCAACAATTATCCTCATTCCAAGCAATGGTGCCTCAACCATTACGAGGAAATACATAAGCAGATACAATGAAGAGGCTCACGTGAATATAATTGTAGCTTTACTCAACAAGTCTACACTCAAATGCAAGTGATCAGTGAGAAAATGGTACGTAACTCAGTCAAAACCACTCAATTCCCTTATTTTACCATTTTCAACTTCAGCTCCAACATCCCACAACTGACAACAACCTAGTGGTCACTACAATTTCATTCATAGGCCCACATTCATAGTACCAACTGACCATTGCACCATCTAGAAATAAAAATGCCTAAAATATGCCCATACAATCCCTGATGAAGAAAAAGGCCAAGGTCACTAAATTTACAACCCATCTTGTGGACTTAACAACCAATGATAGTCTAACTCAAGTATGCTTTCTCAGTAATTAAATAAAACCTAAGGGCTACACTAGTCACCTCACCCGTAACCTAATAATGCCAAACTTCTACCCCCATTTTGTCACCCTCATCATGAGACCCATCACTAGAGATAGCCTCCACCTTCGCCACCATCTCCGGCATCATCCCGATAGGCACTATTGTTGTGACTGATACTGACATGGATGTGGATTGAGAGATCCCATAGGTGACTATAGTCATAGAACTAAGGGTCAAACCGAGATCATTCTTAACCTTGTTATTTAGTACAAGCCCTACAATGGTTGAAAGCACAATCATTAATACCCCAATCACCACCACACCACACAAAATATCATTACCACTTCAATTAGTCTCTTCCATCCCACCCAAGCTTGAATTCAAACACCACAACCCACACGAAGCTAAATGGTCACAACAGCCAAGATCAACTTAGGGAAAGTGAAAAATATAAGTTTCCAGTGGGAAACCACTCCAAGAAATCTTCCTGCATGCAGAGGATATGAGCTAGGGATATTTATATGTTGGAAAAGAGCCCAATTGTTTACTTTTGTTCAAGTAGATGCACATTGGGTGGAGGTGTTTCACAACGATCTTGTAACGCAACATGAACACCAACAATAGAAAATATTGGCGCTTACTGAAGAGTGCGACCAAATACAAAACAATAGGAATGATTTGTGAAAACAACTGGAGCAGATAAAAAAAAAATTGTGGGACTTATGGCCAACAGTTGATGATGTGGTCATAACTATCCCAAGGACATGACTGCGCGCAAACTAGTAGAGTGTTGCGATCACATTAAGGTGGCATGGAGCAACTTGAAAAGTGAGCTAAAGAAAATGTTTTCAACAAAAAGGAAAGTGTTGCGAGACCCAACCACAATGTATGAGGCCGAAACTGAGCAAAAGATAGTCAAGTTGAACCGACTCAGAGAAGCCTTGAACAACATAGCAGAAGAAGCCCATGCATTGTTAGGACGGGTTCATGAGTGGTCGGAATGCCTCACCCTCAAAAATTAGCTATTCTACCCACTATGGAACTAGCTCCAACAACTAATGGGTGATATCACTACCCTCAAAAGATTGTACGATGAGGTCGAAGCCCTGCAAATGCAGATCCAAGTAATTAAGATGAGTTGGCAAAGAAAAATAACCTGCTTCATGACTTAAGGTCACCCGTGAACAAATAAGTTGAATCAATGCAGCAGCTAAATTTTTATTCAGAAGCACACTGGAAGGCCCTCATCAGTACTCAACTGCAACAATAACAAGTCATGAATATGATTCAGTTCATTACTAGTGCTTCCAAGGTTATGTAGACCTAATAGGAGGCAACCAAAGAATTTCGGCACTTCAAGGAGGGGGCCCTCAGAAAAATGCATGAGTTGGGGCCTCCGCTTCAAAGAGATAGTGAAGTAGGCATGACACGAGGAAGTGGCAAGAGTGGCACACACAAAATAAGCAGGAGAAGCACCAGTAGAATTGACACAATTTAGATAGGACTGACTCGGGGATGAGTCAATACAACGTGATCGGGGCCTGTTCGGGCCTTTTATTTTTGAATAAAGTGCAATTTTGAGACAACTAGAGTGATAGAGACTGGTGGGCTAGAGTGATAGCAACTTTTAGGATAGTCATTGGAGATTCCTGGAAGTGACAAGAAGAAGACTAGAGTAGACTCTGAGTTGTGAAAAATAAAGGGGAAAGAGCAAGGACAGTCGAGTTGTAGAGGCAACTAGGTGAAAGGATATGAGAGACTATCATTTTTATTGGACACAATGGGGATAAGGAGCAAAACCCAAGGGAAAATAGGTAGAGGAAAGTCGCAAAACAGACGAGAATCGGTCTAGGATGTGGTTTCTCTACATCTTTGTATTGTTAGTCCTGCTTGTTCTCAAGGATAGACAACTTTGTGGTTGATGTAATGTACGGTGATAGATCTAATATAAATGGATACATGTTGGCCTATATCCTATATGTATGCTCTATATTATTGTTATTATATGAATAGTTGGAAATTAAAATTTTGTATTATTACTATGTATCTCTTAATCATTTTCACTTGATAATATGCTTAGATATTGTGAAATAATTCCTCGGTTGTGATGATTATGTACCAAATAAGTAACAATTCATGGTGCTATATAATATACCATTTCCGTCTGTCTCATCTGATTAAGGTCATGACATGCCTCGGGTGAGACTCCTTACTCACTCTTTGATTAGGTGCTCAAAATTATGCTCAAAACTGAAATTGTTCAGAATGATGTGCAATTTGAATGTCCGCGTAGATCTTGGCATTTTGAATCCGTTGCAACTCATTTTATAGAAAAATGACACTGTATGCTCCCAGAAACATGTTCTATCCACTTTGTGAAACAGGAAATTTTTTGAAAAGAAAGTATAGGGATAGTCGAGTGAGCAGTCCAAAATACTGACTTGGCATGCCCATCTCATAGGTTGATTGGGTAAATAGATATCCTCCAGCAAATTAGATTGTGCCAAGTGGCACTTAGTGATTGGTTTGAAATATTGTACTTTAATTGGTTTTTAGGCGGCGAATCACAGGCTGTCACGTGGCATGGCCAGGGGCTGCCACGTGGTAGCCCGAGGTCCACCAAATTTGGGTCAAGGTCCGAGCAAATCAATCAAGGGTCGAACTTGCGACCTCTAAGCATCCAACAGAAGTCGTTATCGCCGTGCCATAAAAAATTTTCCTAACATATATGGCTTTCTAAAATGTTTTGATATGACTAGATTTCTGCTATAAGGGAGGAGGCCTAGGTCTAGCCCCACCCTTATTCACTGCCTGGGGTTGGGACCAGGGGCGGGAAGCTATCCTTGTTCTCCCCACAAATGCTACATAACCGTTAACACCAAACCATCACTAAAAACATGTGACACATTGAGAGCACTTGCAGTAAGCCATGGAGTTAGCTGCCTGCACAAACATTGATCGCAGAGTTAGCTTCTTTATGTGGCCACTGATAGCACTTATAGTCGGCAGTTAGTTAAACGCCCAGAGGAGTTTTAATAAAAAATATATATTGCACCAAAAACCATAGTTTGGATTATTGAATTTAAGGCTTCCTTGGGCGTTTCAACTTTCCGACAATTTCGCCTAGAATTCTAGGAAATTGTCACCTAGTTAGCTTAAAAAGGGGCGAAATTGTAGGATGGCGTTGGATTTTGTGGATTTTATGGTGTGGTTACTACCAAAACTTATGTAATCCATAAATAATTTATTTTTTGACCAAATTTGAAGAGGAAAGAGGCTACACAGGCATTTTTGGGCATTCAGGAGCCATTGGAACAAGTTTCAGAGTTATTTGAGCATTGTAAACATATGTAATCATACTTTTGAGAATAATAGAAAAGGACAAAGCTCTTGGAAGTTACACCAAGGAGACATACCCCAGGACGGGTGAAATCATTCATCGTGTGTTATTGTGTTACTATTTATGGGGATGTTCATCTCTGTTAGATAATGTTTTTCAGTTTTTTGTTTATGTTAAATTGGTCAATAAATTAACATAAAAACACACAAAAAAACTTGGTTAACTTGCAATTTACCTCATAATCGTCAAGCACTTTGTTTATATTATGAATTGGAATTTAGCATAGAAAACACTAATTTTTCCATTAAGATGAAGTTGGTATAAGAGCACTAGGATTATTTGTGCAAGGAGGATTTAATTATTTTGAAAGTTTTTAAATGCTTACAAGGATAGAGATCAAGAGTCAATAACGAAAGCTTCTGGGTGTAGGATCTGAAGTTGGGAGAAGGAAAAGGAGAGCAAGATTGCCACAATATCGACCACAAGATTCACCTCCAGTTGCAGTAGAAGCTTCAATAAGAATGTCTCATGAAGGAGGAAATGATAACATGAAAGACAATGAGAATTATTTTAGGAAGGCTTTCTTTGACATGACAGATATGGTAAAGGTCCTCTACGAAGAGAGGAATACAAGGTTGCAAAGTGAAATCTACAGGCCACCAAGAGGAGAGGGTTCTCCAGGAGGAGGAGGTAATGGAAATGGTGATAAGCCACCATCTACTCCACCATCATCCTCAACACCATATTCAACTTCATCTTCATCCTATTCCACTACTACAACCATTACTCATACTCATCAACGTACTTGAAAAGGAATTGGTAAAACACCCTTATTAAAACTTGATATTAAATTTGAACCGCCTATGTATAATGGTGAAGTGAATGCAGAGAAGCTTAAAAATTAGGTTCGTTAGGTGGAGGTCTACAAAAGGATTCAAAACCTTGAAGATGATGACACAAAGATTCACCTAGCTTCCTTGAGACTTGAGAGTGCAGCACTAATAAGGTCGGAAGTCAAGACATAAGAAGAGATGGAAAACCATGGTAAGATTTCAATATCTTGGTCTAATTTTATTACTCCAATTAAAACAAAATTGTACCCTCTAGCTTATATACAGAAATATATTATGGACTAGCATAGTTTTATACAACTAAAGGGACAAAGTGTTCAAAATTATACTAAAGAGTTTAGGAGAAGAGCACTAGTTTTGGGTGTCAATTTATTTTCTCAAAACACTTTGTTAAAGTATATTATGGGTTCTCACAACTATATTATACATAAAATTCTCATTTTCAATCCCAAAAACTTAGATGATGTTTTTGTTCAGGCGACACATCTAGAAGCAAGAGGGAAACATAGTGTAGATGTGAAAAGTGATAGTTCCCTTGAGTATGAAGGAAAAGGAAATGGTGAGCTTAAGGGAAAAGGAAAGAAAAATGGTTCTATTAAGTTAGAAAAAGAGAAAATCACATGTAAACATTGTTTGAAAATTGGCCAACGATGAGGACCATTTTTGGAAACTCTATCCTGAGTTGAATCCCAACAAACTTAAAAAAAAATACAAGGATAAAACAACTACAATAATTGAACATGACTTAAGTTCCAATTTAGGAGATGAAACCAAGATTACAATAATGGGTTTGAAAGGTAAGAACACAGGAAGCACTAGTTCTTCAAGTTTTTCTAATGTAACTCAAGATGATGATACAACATTTGAACTCTTTCATATTAGAGTTGTTTCAAAGCATACCAAAATAAAGACACTATTTGATATTGGTTCACAACCCAATTTGATTTCTAAAGACTTAGCTTAGATGTTAAATCTAGAAACTGTTGCTCATCCAAGACCTTATCCTTTAGGCTAGATATGCAAGAAAGCAACTTTATGGTAACAATGAAGTGCATCCTAAGGTTTGAAATCAATTCAAACTTTTTTGACAAAGCTGAACTTGATGTTGTTCCGCTTCAGATTTCAGGTATTTTTTTGGGAAGTACTTACCTTTATGATAGGAAGGAAGTATTTCATCACCATGAGAATAAGTACCACTTGTTCAAGAATGGAATTGAGTACATAGTTAGAGCGCATAAGAAGAAGATGAGCTTATCTCTTATGCATGCAGGACAAATGAAGAGAATAGTGAATGCAAGTCAATTTTTTGCATTGTTAATGTTCAAGAATAATGATCTTTTGAGTGAGACTTTTCAAGAAGATGCACCAAATGAACAAGATGATTTCACTAAATTTTCTAGTGGTTGTAGTAATATGGTTCAAGGTTCTAACATGTTTCCTTTGAAAATAGGTAAAAAATATCTGAAATATTTGCAATAGTCCACATCATTGTTGAATTGTGATGGGAACAAGATGTTGGTGCTAAATGTTGCAAAAATCAAAGAAAAGGTGCCAAATAAAGATAAAAAATAAGCCATAGGTTCCAAAAGTACTTCTTTTTCATTTCAAAATGGTACATGGAAAAGGCGAAAACACTTAGTAAAAAATCAACGCAAGTACAGTGAAAGACAAGCTAAAAATCGCCATGTTGACAGTGCTCGAGGTGCAAAAAATTTCAAGCTATTCAAGTTTCTTTTTATTGACGAACAAGGAAGGAACATGTTTTTTATTCAATGATAGTTTATTGTTCTAAAAATGCTTTGAAATTTCAGTAGGATGGTATATACAACAACAATACAGGGTCTCCATAATCAAGGAAAAAAATAAGTTTTATGAAAATCTCAATTTGTTGAATTCGAGAAAATTCCAATGGATAAATACTAGAAGGGTGAGGGAGTTTTACCCTCATCCACATGTTCAGTAATGAAATATATTTTGGGGTCCAAAAGCTTCCAGTGGGGAGGAGTGACCAGGTGCTCATAATTATGCTCAAAAATTAAAGTTTTCAAAATGGTGTGGAACTTGAATGACCACATAGAACTCGTCATTCCAAATGTGACGCAAATAATTTCGTGGAAAACCGACACTGTATGCTCCCACAAACACGTTCTATCCACTTTGTTAAACATGTAATTTTTTGATAAAAACTATAGGGAGATTCTAGTCAGTAGTTCATACTACTGGTTGGGCATGCCCATGTGGCATGTTGACTCGGTCAATGGATTTCATCTAGTGAATGATATTGTCCCAAGGGGCACTTTGTCATTGGTTTCAAATGGAATATTTTAATTCATTTTTAGGCGGAAAATTTCAGGCTACCATGTGGCATGGCCAGGGGCCGCATCATGGGAGCTTGAGGGCCACCAAAAATGGGTCAAGGTTAGATTAGAGAGGAAAGGGTTGAATCCACATCCTCTAAGCATCCAACACAAGCCGTTACCACCATGCCATAGCAATGTTTCTTAACATATATGGGTTTCCGAAATGTTTTTATGTGACTATGGTTCCTCCATGGGGGAGCGGGCCGGGGTCTAGCCCCAACCTTGGTCATTGGTAGGGGGTAGGACAATGAGCGGGAGGCTAGCATCATTCCCACCCTACCCCCCCCCCCCCCCCAACCCCCCAACTGCTACATAATTGTTAACACCAAACCATTGCCACAAACATTTAACACAGCAAGAATGCTTACACTAAGCCACTGAGTTAGCCACTTGCACAAACCTTTTCCGCAAAGTTAGCCATGTCATGTGGCCACTGATGGCACTAACCATTGGAGGTTAGTTAAACACCCGACAGAGTTTTTAATTAAAAAAAAATATATTGTACCAAAAACCATCGTTTGCATTTTGGGATTTAAGGTGTCATTGAGCATTTTAATTGTTCGGGAAATTGTCGCCCAGTTAGCCAAATGAAGGGTGAAATTGTAGGATGGTGCCGACTTTGGATTTTGTGGCGCGGTTAGTGCCAAAGATTGGGGAATCTATAACTAATTCCATTTTTGACTAAATATGAAGCAGAAAGAGGTTACACATATATTTTCGAGCATTCCGGAGCCATTCGAACATGTTTCAGAGTTGTTTGAGCTTTGTAAACATATGGAATCACACTTTTGAGAATAATAGAATAGGACCATGCCATTGGAAACTGGACCAAGGAGACATAGCCTAGGTGGAGTGAACTCCTTCATCAAGTGTTATTATGTTATTGTTTACGGTGTTGTTCATGTCTGTTAGATGTTGATGTTCAGGGATTTGGTTATATTAATTTGCTCAATAAATTCACCTCAAAACACATAAAATCTCATGGTTAACTTACATTTTACCTCATAATCATCAAGAAATTTGTTTATATTATGAATTAGAATTTATCACAACAAACACTAATTTTCCCATTAAGATCAGTCGTGCATAAGGTGAAAATGTCGGCGTTGTCATAAACTACAGCGGAGTCTTGCTGGACCCTATGCCTGAACCTGAGTCTTCACCCAGTTTTTATTTTTAGCCAACACTATCCAAGGTCCTAGCACAAAAAAAAAATCGATAGAATTGGCTTGCAGTGTCTAGCTTCCCTTTATCCAAGGGAGTACTGAAAAGATTGCACGAATTATTAGGAAGCACAATGCTTCTTCCATCTTTAGACCCTTGAACATCATTTGTAGCTCCTTAAGATTCGTCAAAGACCTTGTGGAGCCTAAAACCATGAAGGTGTTTATTTGGTTCCACGTCCATGTGGGACCCCCTACATTGGAGAAACTGGTTGTTCCATAAGTCAAAGGATTCAAGAGCATGATGCTAACCGAAGACATTGTAGAAATTTCACCTCAGCTTTGGTTGAACATGCTAAGAACACTAAACACCAAACTTTCATAGAAGATTTTGATCTCATTGGTAGGATCGATCATTTCCATCACCATAAATTGAGGGAGTCTATCAAAATTGAAAAAAAGTATAGTACGTTAAATATAGATGATCGATGGAATATAAATAGTTTTTAGATCACATTCATTTATTCCTAGGTGTCTTTTGTTTTGTTTCTCTCCTACTCATGAGTATTTTTCAATTTCCTTTCCATTATCTTTTTTCCTTCTCTTTTTTTATTTTTATTTTTATTTATTTATTTTAAATTTCATTATTTTTTTGAAATTATATATCATTCTATTCTATAAATATTTTTTGTTTTTATTATGATTCTGGTCGAAATTTTTTTATTTTTTTAATAGGGTTTTTAGATTTATTTATTCGAATACCGTCAATATTTATTTTTTTTTGTTTTTGATAAAAAACTATGTATCTTTTCATTTAAACTATTTTCCTTTTTCTTCTTATTTTCTTTTTTACATATCGATTTCTTCATATTCTTTTTTAAATATTGATTTGTTGAATTGAAATAGAAATATATTTATAATTAAATAATATGTAAATATTAATATCTATTTTTATTTTGTTAATATATATATATATATATATATATATATATATATATAATATTATTTTAGTTAGGTTTTAATTTTTTTTTAAACCATTTTATTGTTGATTTTTTTTTTTAAATATTTTTTTAATGCATTCTTTAATGTTTAATTTGAATATTATATTAATATATAAAAATAGTATATTTTAATGAGTTTGTATCAAAATAATTTGATTTTTAATTAATTTATAATTTTTTGGAAACTATTTCTAAAGTTTATTAAATATTTTGTAAAATTAAAACTTTTTTTTTTGGAAATTGAAAATTATTTTTTGAATCTTTAAAATTTGAATTTTTATTTTATGATTTTAGGATGACTAATTTTATGTGGTTTAAAATCAAACTTTAAGAATTATAATTTGTTTTAGTATATATATATATATATATAATTAAAATGATCCAAATTTCTCTATTTTTCCATAATTAATTTTTTATTTTCCAAAACAAAACAAAAAATTGTCATTATGTTTTGGGTTTTACTAGATACTGGGTGATTTAAAAAACAAAAGCAATAACACTACATATTACACTATTTTTTCCTTGATTTTCTTCATAATTTTCCTTGCTAATTTTTATTAGTAAATGAATTTGGTTGAATAATTTTATTCACATGTATTATATATTTTCACAATTTACTTTTATACAATTTAAGTCAACTCTTAAAAATATTAAATAAAGAAATAATTTTTAGGATTATTTTTCACTCACACCAAAGCCTTTGTGTAGCTAAATTTTTTTATTTTACATACTAGACATTGTAATTTTTTATATTAGGTATTTTATTACATAGGAATTCTTTTCCATGAGATTAAGACATCTACTTCATATCAATTTGATTTTTTCGACATAGCAATTCTAATACAATTTATTTTTTTATTTTATTTATATCATATATATACATTATTTAATATAAAGACACTAGACACTGAAATTTCTTCTTTGTATTTGGCATCATGAGCTAAAGATGGAACACAATGTGCACATTTCAATAAAATTTTAACTTTTGTAATTAACGATGCTTTCGAGGATAACATTTCATCCAAAATTATCTATGCACCTGTCTCTATTTTTCCTGAAAGTTATCTAGTCCTTGAATTATTTCCATTACTTCTCTTTTTTGTATTCAAATGCAGTTCATTATTAGATTTATGAATTTTTTAGTCTATTCAATAATTGTTATCGATTACTTTTTGAATAAGAGACAAGTAATAAAAAGAAACACTACATATTACACTTGTTTATTTTCCTAGCTGTTGTGTCTATGTTATATTTATTCATTTCCTTAATCACACTATTCCTATTTATTCATTTCCTTCATTATACTATTCATTTTTATTTTTATAATGAACTACAGTAAGTGGTTCAAAATGCTTCAAATGCATATGATTTATGAAAAAAATATTATGCATAAATACAAGTGAAATAAAAAAGAATTAAAGCATTACAAAGTGAAGAAACATGAAGCCTACAACAAGAAAACACAACAAAAAATTGACGCAATTTTGAAAATACACAACGTGGGAAAAATGAAAAAGAAAATCTAGCATTGTAAAAGTTTTGAAGCCTAAATCTTCTTTAAGTTATGTTAACTCTTAATTAAGTTAAATTTGAGTCATACGACCATAATGAGTAGGAAGTGTTAGAATAGTAATTCTCATATAAGCATGCACACATGTATGATTTAAGATAAGTTAGTTAGTTATTCGTTTGACGTATTTATAAAAAGATAATCTCCCGAAATAGTGTGAAAATATAAACCCATTAAAAAGCTAAATTCTTCTCGTTTACTAGAAGCAATGTCCGTGAAATTTCGTTTAACGAATTTAACGATTTTGGAAGTGTTTTTAATACAAAACGTTTTGAAATTTGCAGCGTACTCTGTTGAAACGAAATCATTTAAAACAAATTTAAAGTTTTGAATGCTGTGCTTGGTTATTTCATCTATGTGATCGTTTTCCCCCGCTCTTATGAATATTTTATGATGCTACGGAATTCTCATTTTTATTTCTACAAGAAGCCGCCGCTTATGAAACGTTTAATCATCTTATACATATTTTGTATCTTGATTTACTTAGCAGGTGTTAATGTAAATTGTTGTAGGAGGAGTTCATATGAAATCACGAAGTAAGCATCTCAACATAGAATAAACCACATTAACATATAATAACTTGTTTCTTACATTAAATGGTAGTAATTTATAATATTCCTCAATAAATCGTTGACGTCCGAAGGTGACTAGCTCCTCTTTACAACTGGATGCCGACCAATAGCGTCCAATAAACCCTTTTGGTATATTATAACAAACTATTTTAACGTTAGGTATTGTTTTGCGTTTATATGTAATATGGATAGTTGTAACTACATACCTATTTTGATATCATGTATTCCTTTATTCGGAAGCATAAGAGCAGTGGAAGGAATGGTACGGCTTATTGTGTAGTGCAAATTTTGCATTTTAAACATGGTGTATCGAAAAAATTAGTCTAGTTGATACATTGTCTCTCGAACTCATTTCATTTTTTATTTTTTTTTATTCATGGAAATTTAAGTGTTTATTTTATAACTCTAAATTATTATTTTATTATATATTTAAAATAATTTAATAATTTTAAAAAATAAAGAATGAGAGGTTTTATATTTAATGAAAATTTATTATTAAAATATAAATAGTAGAAATTTTATATTTAAAATATAAATAGTAGCTAAACTTTTTCTAAATAGAACGATCATCTCAATTATTACGAAAATATAAATCCATCATTATTTTAATAATTTTAGAACGTGATAAAAAAATTCAAAGTACAAATATTAATATATTTGAAATTTAAAACTATCTAAATATTTAGATTTTCTCTAACTTTTAGATATGAACATAATATGAATATGAAATTTTTTTAAATTCAAATAATATTAAAAACATTATTACAAAAAACTTGATATCTAATGTAAGATTATAGCTTATATAAATACATACTACTAACAATACTTTATCTAAAATCATATTTTTCTTACAAAATAATTAATAAAATCATTTTTTTTCGAAAATCATATTTTTTTCTGAAAATAATTAATAAAACCACAAAATGTAATTCTCAGTCGCTATTCTATGTTGTTCCATAATGAATGTCGTGATAATGTTGGACAAACACACAATTTTTCAATGGGAACATCCAATAAAGATTGTGAATGTCAACCCTGCTTATAGAAGACTATAACTTTAACTATGTTACAAAGATTTTTTTTCAAATTTATATATTGGGTATTTCTATTTTTCTTGTATGAAAAATTATTTTAATAAATTTATCAAACATCGATTTTAAGATATATATATTTTTATTTTTTATCATTTGTGTATTCCTTATTAAATAAGAATGGCTGGTCCGTGCCTCGAGCAAAGCCAAACTAGAGCAGTCAAATTGTCTTTGCTAATGACAAGACTAAGCATATTGCATTACGTGAAATTGTCTTTTGCTAAACCAAACCAAGACTAAGTATATATATGATTTTTTCAACAAACCAAAATCTCCTTATTGCATATTTGATTTTCATCTATTAGTGTCTTCATTGTTTGGTAATTTCCAATTTCCAACACTCATATGTCTTACTCATTTGGCATAAATTTTAGCTCAAATTTTGAAGGGTTTAACATTGGTATTGAAGACAATAGGGCAGAATTTACTGCTGTAATTATTGTTATCATAAAATTATTGTTGGATCTGATTTATGCATGATAAGATTGTGCTACAAGGCTGAAATTTGTGGCATAAGTTCTGGTATCTTTTCTCTTGAATTGACTAGTGAATTGGTGTTGATGAGAAGTTAAATATAGTTCGTCAAACTGTCTTTAAACTTTCTTTTGCTAAACCAAACCAAGACTAACTTTCTTTTGCTAAACCAAACCAAGACTAAGAATATTGCATTAACAAGACTAACCATGCTGCAGTACCAAATAAAAAAATGTACTCTGTAGTGTAAGTAGTACTAGACTTTGGTGTAATAGAGTTGTGTACTAGACTTTAGTGGACTAGAGTAATGATCTCTCTAACTCCTATTTAGCTTGCCATTAATCCTGAATCTGAGACTTGCCTTTTGGAATACAAAAGGAAACTAGCTACAGCTGTCTATAAGGATCAACCTCATTGAAAAAGGAAACGCAAGAAGAATTATGGACAAGCCTACTATTGAAGACAAAGAAAAGAAATATGTGTGTAAAATAAAAGAATTTTTTGTGTAAAAGATATTCCGAGGATCTGTAGCAGCTCCTAGCATTGCACATTATCTTTGTCTTATGAAAGGAAACAATCTACAACAATGAGAAGAACCTCTTCATATTGTCCTGCACGAGTTGTGCATGCACTAGTGGACCTGGGCTTGAATATGCTAGCAATGAAATTAAAAAGAATCACAGTTTCTTGAATGTACTAAATATAGGTTAACTTCAATTTATCATACATTTAAAAAAAAACTGAAGTTTGCCCAAGTGACACGATAAAAAAATTCCTACTCTTCAAAATTTCCAATTTTTTATAAAGTGCAGAAGCTTCAATTTCTTTCAGTGTCATAAATAGATTCATAGAATAATTAAATTCCTTAACGTGTTAATAAGAAACTTATTTATGATTCACCCCAAAACCCTTATGCTCATCACTCATGATGTGAGAACTGCAGTTTTTTTGTTTTCAAAGAAACAATGATGCTTTTGTATTATTCTTAAATCGCTTCCCCGGCTAGCAAAGCTAATGCAATCATTCGTGTTTTGTATTTTGGCACGAAGTACTAAACTTATTTTCCAGCATTCTGAAACATAGAAGAGAAAATTTTGGTGTTCCATTAATTTTCTCTCTTTGTTATGAATCTCTGGAATACCTACACAGTTGGTTAGTTTCAATCATGCCAGATTCTAATCGACAAATTATGTAAGTTGCCATCAAACAAAGGGCGGAAATGTCAAACAATGCAACCAAGAGTGACCTTCCTTTCTTAATATAGACACACAGCACCAAAATTAGTTTTAAAGTGTTAGTGAAATCAATAGTTGTTCAATAGTCTCTCATTCATTTTTAAGTGTGATTAAAACTGCAACACGAAAAAACTTGCATGTACGTGCAGGCCAAGACTCGCTTGTGTCATTTTTCCGAACGTGCAGGCCATTTGGTTGCCACCTATTACCTTCTATGTGTTGAGCTACCTTCTACGTGTTGAGCAAGGAACTTCTAGTGATATCAACGGTATTGATCGGTTCGCTCGCATTAATTAAGTCATCTTTTCCCCTCCTCCCAAATTCAAGCATTGAAAACCAAGTTGAAAAATCAGAACTCTGGCCCGGAAACGTTCCCCTTTGCAGCCCCGTGTCAAGTCTGCCCCATCCGTTTATTCAAGCAAGTCCAGGAGAGAGACGAAGGCAACCAGTTTCCCCGCTTCCCTTGCTAGGTGCAAGGAATCCAGAAATATAGAAACAAAAGGTACCTGCATCGACACAATTAGCAGCATCAATTCCTTTTGACAGAGCAGCTGAGAATGCCCCAGCTAGTAAGAAGGTGAAGACAGAAGTTTGTAATGGTTAATTACAAGGCACAAGCAAAGAATTTTTTTTTTTTTTTTGGCAAATTGGTCAGTTTAATATAGCTGCAATTTGCAGCTTTGTGTTGAGTCTGCCCCAACAACCCACTGGTATATAAATAGTTAGTAGGATTGAAAGCAGGGTGGAAGGGTTAGGGAGGGTTGTAGATATATGGTTCGTGGGCGACGTGAGGACGAGCTTCCAACGACTAGAGGGCTATATTGCCTTCCTCGGTGGAACTAACAGACGACCTTCATTCTCTTCATCGGTTAGGATTCTCAAGTAAGTGCCCCAATTTGAAGGAGGAGAGGGCAACTAACTGGTTACCGATTGCCTACACAGATAGAATATTTCTATTTGCTCAAGTCCAGGAGAGACGAAGGCAACCAGTTCCCCACTTCCCTTGTCGGGTGTAAGGAATCAATTAATAAGTTTGGGACAGAAGGATTCGAACCTCCGAATAACAGGATCAAAACCTGCTGCCTTACCACTTATTATTAGTAGTTTCAGCGGTCCAAATTTACCAGGTTGAAGTAGCACCCGTTTTAGCACTAGTACAATACCATAGGAATAAGCATACATAGCTGCGATAGGAGCAAGAGATCCAGAGCAAGTAGCTTATCCAGTACCAGTATATCCGGCAGAAGTAGATCTAGTAGCAGCATATCCAGGAGTATAATATCCATATCTACCAGTATAAGCAACAGAGGCAAGGAGAGAAATACCCAGAATGGGCTCTTATGCAGCTTCTCATGCAACTTCTCGTAGGAATACTTGTAGAAATCAAGCTGGAACTGCAACTTCTCGTCGGAATACCTGTAGAAAGGAAGTTGGAACTGGTGCGGTTTGGATGCTCACTACCTGTTCGTGTTTAGAGGTTTCGCAGCAATGTAGGTAGCGCTGCATGAGAATGCATGACAAAGGCGCTGCATGAGAATGTAGGTGGCAGTCATTTTTCAGGAGCCTTCAGGAGGAGCGAAAGTCTGAAAGTTAAGGTCTGGTTATGAATTGTATCCAACCGCATTTAATGTTTTAAACTAATGTCATGTCAGCATTAGTTTATCTCTCCCCTTTCCCTCTCTCCCCTTTCCCTCTCTTAAAATGTGAAAGGGTACCCTCTCCCCTTTCCCTCTCTTAAAATGAATTTTAGATTACTATAATCCCTGCCCAAACAAACCACAGGCAACACGGACTAAAAAGCTAAACAAGCCTACTTAAACTTACTTTTTCAAAATTTCTTTTAATAGCCTCATCAAACATATATATATATATATATATATATATATATATAATATCATTTGTGTATTCCTTAAAAAAAACTAAACAAGCCTACTTAAGCCTCCTTTTTAAAATCTTTAATAATTAAATTTAATATTGAATAATATATATATATAAACCCTAGAAAACACTAATTATTTTAATCAATAAAATAAAATATAAGATAAGATTATTTATATTAAATTTTTTTATTCTTATATTTGTATGCTTCGAATGTTATGGAATTGTTGACACTTTATTGTGTGATTGAGTTTGATCTTATGGAGTGTTGAAATATAATATATGAAATTCATTATTGATATTTAATGTAATCCTTAAAGCTATAAAACAAATTGTTTTTTTAAGATGCTTTTAATGCGTGATTGAGAATCGAGAAATTATCTATGAAATTCATTCAGATAATGAAATTTCTACAAAAATAATGAAGAGTTGAGTTGAAATATAGTGATGATGATTAATGTTTAATAAGACCAATGTGGTCTATGGGATCTTATTGAAATTATTTATTGCTTAATATAACAGCTAACATCATTTGAGAAAAATTTAAAGATGTTGTTATTCTATATTTTATTTTAGAATGTTTTTAATTTAATTAAGTGAATTATATTATAAGAATTAGTAATAATGGTATATATAAATTTGAGTTTATTATTATTATTATTTAGTTTCACATAAATAATGAAAAGGGCTATTATCTAGTATTTACTAATTCGTCAATGTCTAAAAAAATATTCACCTCAACTAACTTATTGGTGACCCATCATTCATTCCAAATTCCTTTGGTTTTTAGGCAGATACTATGTTTTAACTTACTTTGGAGAAACAAAATTTATTAAAAAATGAAAACAAGTTTTAGATTTTACTGCAAAGCGTAAAGCCATTTTTTTGTAAGTGTAAGAGTTCCAACAAAGAAGCCTTGGAAACTGCAAGTTTATGTAGCACCCTTATCTACTGCATTTTTAGCCTTATCTTCTAGGTATCGCTAGAATTTTTCGCTACTCTTATACATTAGATTATTGTACAAAATATTTTCTCCAACAATGAAGTAATTTCTCTACATTTTTCAAATTATTTCATCTCTTAGTAGAAGGTTGTTATTTTTTACAGGGTGATCTATGGGCATGTTTACACTCTTACGTGGTATTACAACTTGAAAAAAAACTCCTTGTTTCTTAAAGAGATCTATTGTAAGTCGATCGAATCGGATTTGATTTTCGTTAGAGGCTGAGTTTCTTATACCTTTTTCTGTGGTTTCTCTATGATAAGATTCAAGGTTTTTTTAAGAATTATCATTATTTTGGTGGTTGCAGGTCCATCATAGTCTCTGAATACAAATTGTATTAGTTCATTCTAAAATTTAAGTGCTGTATATAAATCCTAGAAGGAAAATAGATAATATCAGAGGGGAGCACGAACCTCATCCCCCTAATAAAGGCCCTTCATTTTTCTGAGCTTTACACCTTTTATGGGAAAATGAAGAGTGTGAGCTTCTAAATATAGTTACCAAGTTAGAGTTAGAATTCGAATTTTACTGAATAAATAAAATAAATAAATAAGATAAAAACAAACTTATTGTTAAAAAATTTTATATGAAAAAAAATTGGAAGTATACCTCTTATAAATATTGAAATATATTATTTTCCCAATATTTAACAAAATCTTAATGGATAGCTATAATAGTGAAAGTGTCAAAAGCTCTTTAAAATTGTTTTCAATAATAAATGGCTTGAGAAAGCTAGTAATTTCACATTTGGAAGAGAAAGTTTTGAAATATTTTGTATTCATCCATACACCTAAAGACACCAAATGTTATATGATACTCAACATAAATTGCATCTCCAAAAAAATTCCACATTACAATGAACCATATAAATTTAATATTACCAAGCATGTTGTGTTTGGAACGAAGTCATATATTAAGTTTATGCAAAAAATATTTCAAAATATATACTTGCATTCTCAATTTTTATTTATTCATTAAAAAAACCAAACTCTAATTCATAAAAAATAGTAACAAAATCTGTTATTTTCTATAATACAGAATATTAGGTCTTATAGTTTATATTTGTAATGACCCACCATGAATTACAGTTAGAATAGGAATATTAGCATGCATAAGCGGCATACATATTATAGTTACATATGCATGCATGGCACACACTATACTATTATTCATACTACTTGGTTATGAAGAACATCTAAACATAGGTAAGTGAGTTAATACTAAAATAAGCAACTAAATATCAAAAGGTAATAAATTCCTTTAAGCTTGGGACTCTGATAAAATCTAATAAATTTAATAAACTTAAATTTAATTAATAATATAATTAACTAATACAACTATGATATTAATACACCTTACTAATAAATATTTCTCAATTAAAAATACATTGCTATATAAACTTCATTGAAACTCAATTATTTAAAATCCCTCAACGAGGAACAAATTAATGGAAACAAAACAAGTGTTGATATTAAGGATATTATTTTTTATTTTTAAAGAGAGGACGACTTACTCGGAAGACTTAAAGGTGATTCATTATGATGTCTGACGGAGGCAACAAAAGGAATTAAAAAACATTTTAGAGAGAGGCAATGGGGAGGTTTCATAGGTAGGAAGAAACCTCTCTGATATAGCGAGGCGAAAGGGACTTAAGTGGGATTTGGGGAAAAATGAAAATAGAGGAGGTATGAAGAAGGAGGGATGAGCCTAGAGGGTTTTTTTTTCCAATTGAGAATTTGGGTACTATGAGCACTATTATTGGAGTTTTGGGAAAAGGGGCTTTAAGAGTTCGATCTCGAACTCTTTCGAGTCTAGAAACGAGAGAGGATGATCGCATATTGGCACAGAGGAATCAGTCGGTTTGGTAATGGTGTCAGAGGACTCAAAGAAACACTAGCCAAGGATCAACATCAGATGGGAGAATCAGGTACATACTTGCATTTAATTGATAATTTTATGTAATATATTGTTTCTTAGATCTAAATCTAAATTCTAGGACCCCACAATATTTACTCAATATTCTCTTCAAAAATAGTTCATTTCAAAGAAAAATTATAGAAATTTTTCCTTTACGAACATAAGTCATTAATATTCTCCTTGGCTAAAATATTTCTTTTAAATTTGATCAATTTACAAGTTATTAATTTCTAAATTACATATCAAACATGTTATTACTCTACTTTAAAAATAATAGCCATTTTGTAGATAATATATTCTATAAATCTTATATACATCATAAACAATATATTTGTAAATATTCCATTGAACATGTGATAAGGAATTTTCTATACACTTTTGTATAAAAAAGAAACGAACATTATCATTGAATAATAATAACTGTATGTCATTTCATCTATCTAGAAGGGTTTCTTGATGTTGGAATTTAATTTCAATTGCTGCACACAGCAGTAGGACAACAGACTTAAACGCTGATGGAAATTAAAAGGACAACAACAACAGCAACAAATCTCCAAATTTGATATTCACGCAACCAGTCTCCTCAACACTTAACGATTCAACCACCAGCAATAAATTCGGAACCAGCCACATTTGTATTGAACACGCAGCCAACAATGTTTTGGGCGAGCAACAAACCATGAGGAGGAAAGGTGAAGAGTACCCACTGGAATTGATGACATCACTCCCATCTCCTGGACCCACCAGAGCCATTCTGGGGGGATAAAAGAGCTGGGGTGAATGCTCTCCAAGCACCCCACGAAAAGCATAATGGAACAAACATTTTTTTTAATGTTTTTATTTTTATTTCTATTTATGGCAATGTATGTTTTTTTTCTTTAAGTTTTTAACTTTGGGTAGATTTTATTTACCGTGGAACTTTTGGTTTGAACTCAGAACATACGTGTTTTATAATATATATTGTAAATATTTTATATTTACAATATATATAATTAATGTAATGAAAAGTAAAAAGCATGAAATACATATGTTGTGTGTGCATTGTAAAAAGTAAAAAAAATCCAGAAGGCTATAAAGTATTTTTAACCATGCCTTTTATAGTAGATTGTGTATTAAATGTGTTAGACAGCAGAGTATTGTTGTGTATTGTGATAAAATCCCATAGGCAGAGAAAAGAAAACGCAGTGAAGAAAATAGAGAGCACTATAAGTGCATTTTATAGAGACAGAGAGCAAAGTTTTGGAACAGCACTGCGTGTGAAGCAGTCAGACACACATTTTGTAATCTCCCAGCAGTGGAAAGACATCATTTTGTAATAGGATTGTTTTATGTTTAATGAAAATCATTTTTATGCAATCTCTTTCCAGCAGTAAGCAATTTTTTTTTATTCTCTGTGTTTGAAGAAGAGTATTATTCTCTCAGTATTTGTTTTGGAATTATCAGAAACTCCAACATGGTATCGGAGCTAATTTAAGCTCTTTGAAGGTGTCAAAGAAGCTGAAGGAAGAAGGATTTGTTGCAACAGTTCAGCAGTAGAACTCTAGCAAGCCCAACATAAGTATAGTTCAGGTATTTCTCAAAAAAATAGAGTTATTGTTTTGTTTAAAAGAGAAGTCCTCAGAGATAGATTTTTGTCTTCTAAAGAAGGAAAGACAGTTTTTTTAAAAAACACAGTCAAGTTTATTTCAGAGTTTAGTCTATAAGAAATCGTTGGACCAAGCACTAGTATGAGTATTGGAAATACTCATCTTCCCCAATTTAATGGGAAGAACTATGATTATTGGGCCATTACCATGAGAGCCCTGTTTGCCTCCCAGGACTTATGGGAATTTGTTGAAGACGGTTTTGAAGAACCAGTTGATGAACAAGAGTATAATGCCTTAACACAACCAGAGAAGGATCTGTTGAAAAGAAATAGAAAGAAGGACTCTAAAGCCCTCTTCTATCTCTATCAAGCAGTACATGAGAGTGTGTTTCCAAGGATAGCAACAGCTAAGAGATCGAAGGATGCATGGGATACTCTGAAAGCAGCCTATCAAGATATGGAGAAAGTGAAGACAGAAAAACTACAATTGCCGAGGAGAGATTTTGAAACTCTCTGTATGAAAGAGTCTGATAACATAGATTCATTCTTCACACATGTGATTGGGATGGTCAATCAGATAAGGTCTCATGGAGAGACACTTGAGGAAAGAAGGATTGTGGAGAAACTATTTAGGAGCCTACCATCAAGGTTTGATGTTATTGTAACCACTATTGAAGAGACAAAGGATCTCTCAAAGTTCACAGTAGATGAACTTCATGCATCGCTCATGACTCATGAACAGAGATTGGGAAGATTAGTAAACCCATCTCTAGATCATGCCTTCAAGACCCATATACCTTTTGGAAGAGGAAGAGGTCAAGGCAGAGGAAGAGGAAGAGGCAGAAGCCAAAATAGAGAAGGAAGAAACAACTCTTCACTTTCACATGGAAGGAGAAAAAGTGAGAATCAAAGCCACGACCAAAGTAGCAGCCAGCATGGTGGACACCAACATGCTCAAGGAAAAAGCTATGACAAATCCAATGTCCAATGTTATTATTGTAAAAAATATGGGCACTATGCTAATGCGTGTAGAAAATAACAAAATAACATGAATAATAGGCATAATGCTAATGTAGCAAGAGAAGAAAAGAACCCAAAGAATGTGTTGTTAACATATAATGTAGCACAAGATAGACAGGATGATGTATGGTTCTTAGATTTAGGCTGTAGTAATCACATGACTAGAAACGTAGCAATGTTTTCCAATCTTGATGAAGAAGTTAAATCTGAAGTAACAACACGAAGTGATACTAAGATATATGTCAAGGGAAAAGGCAGAGTTAGTATACCTGCAAGAAATGGTCACCAAAAATTTGTGCCAGACATGTATTATGTTCCTAGCTTGAAGTATAATATTTTGAGCGTTGGGAAGCTCATAAACAAAGGTTACAATGTATTTTTTTTAAATGATGTGTGCACAATAATGGATATATCTCCAAGCAAGAATATTATTGCTGAAATACAAATAACCAGCAATAGAATGTATCCACTCAAGCTCAATACAGACTTGAAGGGAAAAGGGAAGAATGTAGTAGCTGTAACTCGAGAGGTCTTTCAGAAGGAAGTGAAAGATGAGAATTGGTTATGGCACTTGAGATTTGGACATCTAAATTTCAGATGTCTAAATTTGATGCAAAAAAAAGGAATGGTAAGAGGACTACCATTGATAGATAAACCAGACAGCCTATGTGAAGGCTGCATCTTGGGCAAACAACACAGAGAAAACTTTCCATCACGAAAGAGCATAAGGGCAAAATCACCCTTAGAAATTATTCATTCGGATTTAAGTGGGTCAATGCAAACAGCATCAGCTTCAGACAAAAATTACATGCTGACCTTCATTGATGATTTCACAAGGAAAGTATGGGTTTATTTCTTGAAAAATATAAGTGAAGTCTTTGAAAAATATTTCCATATTAAAGCTTTAGTAGAGAAACAGAGTGGGCAACATATCAAATTTCTTATAACTGATAGAGGAGGTGAGTACATATCAAAATAATTTCTGCATTTTTGCAAAGAAAAAGACATACACAAACAGTTTATAACTCGGTACACACCGCAGCAAAATGGTGTTGCTAAAAGGAAGAATCGAACCATAATGGAAATGGTGAGAAGTATATTGAAGGCAAAACACTTGCCAAATGAGTATTCGGAAGAAGCTACAAATTGTGCAGTGTATATTTTAAATATATGCCCAACAAAAGCTGTAATGAACAAAGTTCTAGAAGAAGCGTGGAGTAGTAGAAAACAGGGAGTCACCCACATGAGAGTTTTTGGGTGTGTGGCTTATGCACACATTCCAGATCAGTTGAGGAAGAATTTGGATAGTAAGGGGGAGAAGTGCATCTTCCTTGGAGATTGTGAATATTCCAAGGCATATAGATTGTATAACCCATCCACAAAGAAATTTTTTATAAGCAGAAATGTGCAATTCATTGGAGAGGAAGCATGCGATGGAAGCATTGAGAAAACAGTCAATGTCAAAAGTTGTTTTTCTCATGATGAAGATGAGGAAAATGTGGCTGAAAATAATACCTCATCAGAACCACCACCTCCACGAACACAAGGAAAGCAAGGGACACCTCAAGCAGGAGTAAGAACACCCTTGAAAAGAAATGAAAGTGCTTCACCAAGCACACAAAATGGAGCAGATTTGAGTGCTACTTCAAGCACAAGTACATCAAATGAAAGATGAATAAGATTCAAAAATTTAAATGAAATTTATGAGGAAGAGATAATAAATGAAGGTATGAATTCCTGATTTGCTTTGTATCGTCATGTTGATGATCCTATTCATTCTGAGGAAGCAATAAAATATAGAAAATGGATAGAAGCCATGGATGAAGAAATTAATGCAATAGAGAAGAAAAAAACGTGGGATTTGGTTGAACTCCCAAAAGGTAAAGAAGTCATTGGAGTTAAATGGGTCTACAAGACCAAAAGCAATGTTGAAGGTAAAATTGAAAGGCACAAGGCCACACTTGTTGTCAAAGGTTACAAGCAACAACATGGAAGAGATTATGAGAAAAATTTTGCACCAGTTGCAAGGATGGAAATAGTGAGAGCAGTGCTGTCCATAGCAGCACAAAACAAATGGAAGGTTTACCAGATGGATGTAAAATCAACATTTTTAGATGGAGTGTTAATGGAAGAGGTTTATGTTGAACAACCTATAGGCTATGAGAAAAAGGGCCAAGAGCACAAAGTTTGCAGATTGAAGAAAACTCTTCATGGGCTGAAGCAAGCACCGAGAGCATGGTACAGTAGGATAGATTCCTATCTACTCGAGAATAGATTTGAGAAATGTGAAGGAGAACCCACATTACACATCAAAGAAAAAGATGGTAAGATGTTGATTGTGGTTTTATATGTTGATGTTGTGATATTCACAGGTAATGATAATTACCTTATTGAAAATTTTAAAACAGTCATGAAAGATGAATTTGAGATGATTGATATGGGATTTCTGAGATACTTCTTAGGAATAGAAGCAGAACAAAATGAAAGTGGGATTTTTATCTCACAAGAAAAGTATGTTAATCAAGTTTTAGAAAGATTTAATATGCAGGAGTGCAAGGCAACAATTACTCCCACAGTAATGGGATTGAAACTCAGCAAAGAGGATAGCAACAAGGATTTTGATCCTAGTATGTACAGGAGCTTAGTTGGCAGCCTTATGTATTTGACTGCAACTAGGCCTGATATAATGCATGTTGTTAGTTTGATTTCCAGATTTATGGACAGGCCAAAGGGTGCACATTAGCAAGCAGCAAAGAGAATTTTGAGGTCTGTAAAAGGAACTAAGAGGTATGGTATTTTGTATACTACTTCAGAAAATTCAAAATTAATTCGTTATACTGACACTGATTGGGCTGGAAGTATTGATGGCTAGAAAAGTACTTATGGTTATGTTTTTCATATGGGTTTAGGAGCCATTTCATGGGATTCTAAGAAACAACCCATTGTAGTATTATCTATAGCAGAGGTAGAGTATGTTACAGCTACAACAACAGCATGTTAAGCAGTGTGGATGAGAAGAATGTTGATAAGTTTATGCCAAGAACAGGTAAAAGGGATAGTGATTTATTATGACAATAGCTCAGCTATTGCATTGTCAAAGAATTATATGTTTCACAAAAGAACGAAACACATAGATGCCAAGTATAACTATATCAGAGAATTAGTGAACAATGGAGAAATAATTTTAAAACATTGCAGAACAGAGGAGCAGTTTGCAGACATACTTACAAAGCCATTGGGGCAGAAAAGTTTTAATTACTTGAGAAAATGTTTGGGCATGGAAGAAAGTCCAGCAGTTGAAATTAAGGGGGAGTGTTGGAGTTTAATTCCAACTATTGCACACAGCAGCAGGATAGTAGACTTAAACGCTGATGGAAATTCAAAGGACAACAACAGCAGCAACAAATCTCCACATTTGATCTTCACGCAACTAGTCTCCTCCACACTTAATGATTCACCCACCAGCAATAAATTCGGAACCAACCACATCTATATTGAACACGTAGCCAGCAATGTTTCGGGGGAGCAGCAAACCACGAGGAGCAAAGGGGAAGAGTACCTGCTAGAATTGACGACATCACTCCCATCTTGTGGACCAACCAAAGCCATTCTGGGGGGGGTAAAAGAGCTGGGGTGAATGCTCTCCAAGCACCCCACAGAAAACATAATGGAACAAACATTTGTTTTAATGTTTTTATTTTTATTTTTAGTTACGACAATGTATGTTTTTTTTTTTTAATTTTTAACTTTGGGTAAATTTTATTTATCGTGGAATTTATGGTTTGAACTATTTTATATTTAAAATATATATAATTAATGTAATGAAAAGTAAAAAGCAGGAAATACATATGCCGTGTGTACATTGTAAAAATTAAAAAAAAGCCAGAAGGCTATAAAATATTTTTAACCATGCATTTTATAGTAGACTGTGTATTAAGTGTGTTAGACAGCAGAGTATTGTTGTTTATTGTGAAAAAAGCCCGTAGCAAGAGAAAATAAAACACATTAAAGAAAACAGAGAGCGCTGTAAGTGCATTTTAGAGAGATAGAGAGCAAAGTTTTGGAACAACACTGTGTGTGAAGCAGTCAGACACAGATTTTGTAATCTCCCAGCAATGGAAAGACATTAGTTTGTAATAGGATTGTTTTATGTTTAATGAAAGGCATTTTTATGCAATCTATGTCTAGCAGTAAGCGATTTTTTTTATTCTCCATGTTTGAAGGAGAGTATTATTCTCTCAGTATTTGTTCTAGAATTATCAAAAACTCCAACACTTGAACACTAGATGATTTGATATAAATTGATAACTATGATTAAAAAATTGTGTTGGTCTTCCTATATTAATGCCTGAATTTAATATCTTATACATTGTACCGAAATCTAAATCTATGTTTTAATTCATGAAGCAAATTAAATCGCTGTATTTTCAATTTTTTTATGGAAGCATGGTTGAATTTGATAAACTATGTTTCTAAATCCCGATGGGGTGTTTATAACTTTTTGTTAGAAAAGAGAGGTGGTTATGAATCATATCATCAACCCCATATATACTGGGCATATAGCCTCATATATGATTCGTGCACATTAACTCGTGGAAAATGAATACACTGTTGTAGTGGAAGTGCAGGGAGTGCAAATAATATGGCACAATGGTGTTATCGATGGGAAATATATTTTCTAAGAGTGCTAGGAAGATTCTAATCATTTTGATAGTGGTAGCTAGTAATGTCGTTTATTCCTCTTGTCTCCTCTATTCTTCTTTCCTGGCCCTGCCATCACTATGTTCACTTTGGTTGAAACTTTGTGAAGAAATTTCAAAATTGGAACACGTTAGGATTGGGATGGAGGTAAACCATACCTGGATCAATCACTAGAACATGTAATTTGGAATTACATATTTGGTCTCTTTCCTGGACATGGTGGAAATGCACCTGTTGTTTCTTATGGTTGATCCATTTCTTCTTTCATTTCAGATTCTATATTTTAGTTGTCTTTCCTTGGGGTCAACCATACATTCAAAATCCTCCAAAATGGATGGATCAATGGGAAAAACCGTGGCTCATTATTTTTGAGAAGTGGTTCTGCATGGCCAACTTTTAATCAATATTAACTTCCCACTACAGGTTTTGGACCATTAATAACTAGATAGTTCGAAACAATGGGAACTAAAGAACTCCTTTCATAGACTACAACTTTCCCTTCTAAGTCTGTAGGCTATAAATAAAATAAGAAGTAATGTTCACCTTATCTGATGCCCTACTTACAAGGTCACCTTTCCCTATTTTATAATGTAACGTAATTAGAGGTATCTCTTTGTAATTAGTAAGTTTCTAAGTTTAGTCACCTAAATTTTGTAGATTTTGGGCTAAATATTTCAGCAATTCTTTTAAGAATTTTTTTGGGGAAGAGTATTAATTTGTTGTTGTTAAAAAAGGGGGTTTGATATTATGGAAGAGTTAAGGAAAATATGGTTATTTATTCCATATAATTATCATATGTAGAAATGATAATGTAATAGTTGTTACAATCCATGTGATTCTAGAAATTCTTATGTGAAAACCAATTAGTTTTTACAAAATAAGTTGAAATATTTTCTTATAGGAATAAACAAGATGAATCAATGTGTATTATTGGGTTGCATGTTTCAAAAATCCTTCTATGTCATCTTGAAGAATGTATCACTCCCAAAAAAAAGCTAGGATAATGTGCTGTTTGTATTTTTAAGTGTCAATGAATTCCACACTTTAGAATTGGAAACTAGATTAGAAAACCTGATACCTGATGAGAATGCTTTTATTCAGGAGTATATTTCACAATTCATTTCATTGAGGTCCGAATTAAGAGCATGAAGTAAGGAGAAAAGGGAATCATAATATATATTTTTATCTTGTAAAAACTAAAGGGTCCTCTCCGGGTTTTTTCATCTACCTTCTATGAAACAAGTGATGCCATTGGTGACTCATTCAAAATTCGAATATTTGAGACATTATGTGATCATATAATGTGAGAAATTTTTCCTTATGGGCTTATAGAAAATTCTAGGGTCAGGATTACGTATTTGTGGGGAAATCCCACTAGGTTGTTCTTCTTGTAGGTTGTTAGAAGGAACCAAGGAACCAAGGATAGGATTTCATATGCATGGGGAAAGCCTGGTAGGTCTTCTTTCTACAAGTTACTCGAATATAGATTAGACCGAGATGATGTATGAGTGATGGAATTCCCACAAGGTTCTTTTTACTATGAGTAGTTTGGAACAACCCATGGTTGAGATTAAATGTTTAGGTGGATTTTCTAAAACAAAGTATAGTGAAAAAATCTTATGGGGAACTAGGTTGATGGAGCCAACAACCCTAAGTCTATGTTGTGAGCATCGATAATATTAGAGGATGTGTATGTGGATGCAATTTAGGAACCATAAGAGGTGTTTGATTGTTAGGTATGAGATGTAAGTTCCATGAGGGTCACATGGAAGTACCTTCCTAATGTGGCATTATCTAATTCTTCAAACTTAAAATGGGAAAAACTTTTAATTTGGGAGCTGGATTTAGATAAAACTATATCAATGAAATTATCTCGACGAGATGAATACGAAGTTAATATGATAAGTTAATCCCACAACCTTCAAAGAAATAGGATTTTGGTAACCATATATTTATAGAAAACCAGGGAGGTTGGGCTAACTAAAAAGTAACACCTTTCATAGCTCAAGAACCTTTAAGGGATCGGAGGGAATGCTACAGAGTTGTATCATAGAAGAGGTTCTATACTATACCTTTGGAGATAAATATTTGGAGCTCTAATATATAGTGTTATTAGAGTGAAGGGTCTATTATTTTAGAGCTATAATTTCTTAACCTTATGATTTCCTTCATATATATTTTCAATTTTGTGTCAAATTCCTTTTTTTTATGCATAAAGCATCACCCTAACAATATATAGTTTTGATATACCACATAATATAACATTCATGGCTTTTAAATTACATACACTAGCATTCTTTCTAACTAATCCTTTAGTAGAGGTGTTATATCTTTATAACTAGGTACAAATAATTTCCAAATATCAATGCCAAGAGCCATTAGATAGGTATTCATCCTCATAAAACATAATGCATAGTTTGTTCCATTAAAAATTCAAGCTTAGTTTGTGGGGAGTCCTTCTTTACTAGAAACTTCTCCTCTTGAAATGTTGCTTTTGGCAGTTAGACTTTTTTTAAAGTAGATTGGTCTAATACGAATTTCTTAGAACAAATTTATATTGAGAAAGTGGGGGTTGAAACAATATAATTTTTCTTGTTTAAAAATTAGTCAACCATAAGAAATTAATCAGATATGACATCTATAAATAGTAGAACACGAAACAAAATATTTACATGGAAACCATTTTGTGAAAAGACCACAAAATATTTTCTTATTATTTGAATGCACAACCTACTAGAGGCACCAATACCCCTTGGTACAAATTTTGGTAGGCATCAACCTACTTATTGAAATATTTGTAGAAACTAATTTGTTGAAGACAAAATTCCCCACTATTGAGAACCAACTTAGAAAGTGACACCATTCTCATTTCTTGTATGGAAACAACATGTATATATCTTCCTCAAAAATGATCTACTCCATTATACTTTAGATTACTAACTACTTCACCATATTTGTGTATGCCTTCATTAGATATGCTTACCAAAGAAAATGTATTTTCTCCTCAAATGATACTCAATCACCACTCCATGAATCACATTCAATTGTCACTCTATGAATTATATTTAGTTGTCTCTTCAGAAATGACATTGAATTGCTACTCCAGAAATAATATTCAATTATCATTCTACCAACTTTTTCAAATGTTTTACTTTATTAGAATAATATTTCATTTTTCACTCTCTTGTATTTCCTTTTAATACTTTCTCCTTTTATACATTATCATAACCCCTCATGAAGGGATACGTTGATTTGAAAGAAAAAAAGAAGTATTTAATCCCTTTTTTATTTCAATTTTCCACATTCCATGGGAAAATACACTCGGTTTCTAAAACTATGTATTTGAAACCACTAGTTCACTTTTTCACTTCTTTATGTAAATTAACTTTTTATTTTTAATAGAATTTTTTCATATATATATATATATATATATATATATATATATATATATATATATTTTAATTCACCTTAAGGAGCTTTTATTTTGATTTCACCTTTTTCATGTGGACTACCTTTTCATTATACATAGATACTTCTCTCTCTCTCTCTCTCTCTCTCTCTCTCTCTCTCTCTCTGTCTATATATATATATATATATATATATATATATATATATATATATATACTGGAGAGTTTTTGTTGCTAAGTACCTTACCAGTTGGCAGGTCAAGGGGTCAAATCTCATCAAGGCATATAGTCATATAATTCCTTTGACATCAATGAAACAACTTTCTCAATAAAATTTTCACCAAGGACATAAAGTAATAAAAAACACCAACATATTCCACAATGCCTTTGTTGTAGGTTCTCTTGAAACATTTAGTAATAATGAATTTAACTATTTTCCTTTCTATCCAACTTTATCCTGTTTCTTGTTGGAACCCTTGTCTATATATTACCCATATCAACAATGTTTAACTAATCATTATCCACTAATAAAATAATAATAATTTAGAGCCACCACTATTACTATCACCCTCTTCCTCTTATATAAAGTGGTTTGTTGGGCCACAAACCTAATAAATGATCTCTATCTTTCTCCCATACACTAGAAATCTCTAATATTTTGAATAATCGTTAGCACTCCACTACTCTAATAATTAGATAAATCAAGTACCTTTCGTAATTGTGGTAATTTTTTCTGATAAGATTGGAAACGATACTTTGAAAAAAAATAAAAAAAACTTGCGTGTATAAAGTTTCTCTCATTGTTTTTTCTTTATTTCTTGTGAGAATGGACTCTCAAAAAGTGTCAAATTGTACAAATTTACATAACAAAGAAATTGAAGAAAGAATACAATAATTACAACGTAATAAAATTTAAAAACTACTGAAATTTTTATTTCGTTGAGCTCAAGCTAAATTTATACATAAACTTTCTTTACTAGATCTACATACACAGACTCATCAATGATTTGATCTAACAAAAACTTAATTTCACATTCTTGTAATGTAGGATAAAATCTTGCCAAGTGAATTTCATCTCCAACGATGATTAAATATGGTTAAGAAAATATACGCATCTCCGTAAAATATTGATTGAACATACCAATAAAAGTTATTTAAAAGTAATAAATCTTAGCACTATACTCATGTTTTTGAATAATTCATTACCAAATTTGACAATAAGGAAAATGATAGATAGAAATATTTACTTAGCTATTTTGAAGAGTTATAATTGTCTTTCTTCTTTTTCTAAAGCACCGATCTAACATGAGCCGAGAGGTATCTAATTTTTTTTGTTGCAAACTTATTTTAGAATGCAAAAAATGATGTGTACTTTTTTACTTTTTAAATTACATTTTTGAATGTTATAAAGATTACATAACATGTGTATTGAATCATTTTATATTAACTCATGTTAAAATATTTTATTCATAATCCACATTGGATGTTTTAGCTTTGTAAAATTATATTATTTAAAATAGACATTGAAATATTATATTTATTACTTGAAAAGTGAAAGTGAAATATCAACAATTGACCTAATTGTTTTGTTAATATATTTTTAATTAGTTATTTATATGATTATTTAATTTTTTCTTTTTTGTTTGGCCGACATGAGCAAAAGTTTTTTTTTCCTTTTTTTTTAGAATATGACATACTTACACATAACCCTCATACTGAATTGTAGAATGAGCCTCTTGGCTCAATGAAAAATATTTTTTATTCATAAAAAAATTCTCTATAAAATGTTAATTTACAGAAAAAATAATAAAATAATAAAAATAAAAGTAAAAATAAAAAATAAAAATAAAAATCTATAAAATGTAACTTTAAAAAAGAAAAAAAGAAAGAATAAAATTAACTGAATCTATATAAATTTATAATAAAAAATAAAAAATAAAAATATTTAGATAAAATTTATATAGAGATAACCGCTATGATTAAAGTGTTAAAGGTTTATGATGTCTACTAAGAATTTTAGTTCAAAATTTTAATCTTTAATTAATATATATATATATATATAGTAGTGAAACAATATATTATAAAATGTATTTACTTTAAATGAAAAAAAATGATGATCTACTGTAAAAGAGAAGAGGACCAAAGGAAAATAGCCAGCCTAAAGGAATGTCGAGGTACAAAATAGAGAGCATGAAGGAGATGTATAGGTACAAAACAGAGAGCTTGAAATAGATGTGGATGTACTTGGAAATGATGAGGAAATGTAAGATGTAGAGGAACTTGTCAATGAGAATATTGATCACACAAATGAAGTCACCTTTTTAATATTTTAATTTTTTTCAATGTAGATGTCAAGTTCAAATTAAAAAATAAAGGTTTATATATATTTGGATGTATGAAAATTTAGATCCATTTTATTAAGTAAAATTTTAAAAGAATAATGGTGATAAACAATTAAAAATAATTTTATTAAATAGTTATTTTAGATATATATTATTTATCAGAGGAAATAATTCTCTTTTCACTCTAAAAGAGGTTTGCATATCAAGACATTTGATCCCTCTTGGCTCTTGGTAGATCAACAGTTAAGATTGATCTAGGCCATCTTATTTTTCACCTTTAAATAAAATATTTTCCACATGAATACCATGGGTCAATACCATGGGTTGTTTTTATAGTTTATTATTATTTTATCTTATTACTTAAATTCAATTTAACTTATTAAAAAGAAAAAAACAAATACTATAAAAAACATATGTAAAACTATTTACATTTACATATAAAACTATAATATTTTTTTAATAACAACATTTTAACTTAAAAGTCACCAAAACCTAAATTCAATCTAACTTATTAAAAAGAAAAAAAACTAATATTATAAAAAAAATAATA
Organism: Pinus albicaulis; assembly: GCA_034641835.2. NCBI lineage: Eukaryota > Viridiplantae > Streptophyta > Pinopsida > Pinales > Pinaceae > Pinus > Pinus albicaulis. The sequence continues at coordinate 1,457,080,210 of CM076580.1, read as the reverse complement.
TAAAACTCTTTACTTGTGGATCTAATGGCCTAAAATATTTCAATTGTCGAACATTTGATTTGTTTTCAAATAAGAATGCCTTACGACATAAATATATACTCAATTAACATTAAACTATTTTACATAGCATGTACATCGAGAAATTTTGTGATGAAAATTATAATGGTTTTTAACTTATATTTTTATTTTAAAAAGAAACATACAGACAATAAGACTTACACATCATTTATACTATAATGTAAAATAAAATTTTTGGCTCAATAAAAAAATATATATGAATTTGAAAAGAAATGAATTTTTTAATTTAAAAATATAATAAATAAACAAAAATAATAATATTTTCAATCATTATAAAGTAATAAAATAAATTTTATAATATAATGAAAAAACAAAATTCAAAAATTTCTTCCAATTTGCATATGAACTTGTCATTTATAAAATTAATATAAATTGATATAAAATTTATTAGAGTGATGGTTCACCTTATGAAAACCATTTTAATGAAATTTTAAACGTATCTCATTATATTCAAATACTCATTTTAATAGATTTGTATATCTTTCTAATTCGTAAATAAAATTAATTATTCATATGATAAAAAAATTATTAAGAAAACTATATATATATATATATATATATATCAAAATTTATTATTTAATTAAAATTTTAAAAATCATTCCATGTATTGAAATCATGATGTTGCATTTATCATGTAACAGAATAAATTTCAAAAGCCCATAGGAGCGTTATTGCTATTGCATAATGGTTTTAGAAAAACCAGTAATATGGCTGCACATTTTTTATTTTGAAAACTAGAGGAAATTTACATGAATATTCTCTATAATGACTACCATGGAATAAACTACTTGTGTACATGGTCATGGACATATATGCTCATGATGTGAATTTCGAAACCTTATAAGGCAAATGATTCCATAATTCAAACCCGTCCAGCACCAATTACATTTGTAGTAATCTCTGCAGTACTATGAGCAGCGTCGTGCTACCATGCCACTGTCTTGTTCCTAAGTTTCTCAGAAGGCCCTCCCGAGTCCCATATGGGGATGGAAAAAAGCTCAACCATACCTATGTGAAACTACAGCCCAATCCCCTATATATTGATATTGCTCAAAGGAATCCCTATTAAACAGGTGTAGGATCATAGTTACAGACTGCACACGAAAGCCATATTGCTAAGCTAGTAATTTGGCGTGGCAGCTGAAGCATGATCTGCTTCCTGCCTTTCAATATAATAAACTATGGTTGGGCTTTCGTGATTATGTTGCCCCATGTAAGTAGTTATCACTATTCCCTTATCATGGCTGTCACGTTCCACCGTTTTCTTCACATCGCAGTTGTTATTGGAACATCTGTAATAGTTCCTGCAAATAAACAATCCATTATTTACTCCAATTAATGGAATATTAAATGAAGACTAATAACAGAAGCCCCCCCTCGGATTTAATAGTATAACCACCTCGGATTAGGGCTGTTCTTCAAAAATTTCCTCCCGTACTTTCGCCACTTATAACCGTCTTGCAGAATGTCAGTTTCAGATCTGGTCAGAAATGAATATTTGACAGCTCCATCTGCCTTTCTCTTCCGGCTCGTCTTCTTAGAGTTTCTGCTCAAAATTAATTTCTCTCATCACATATTGTAAAAATTGATATATCAGAGCACAGATCTTCTCAGAGATTTCCATCTCAAGTTCTTAATCCCTGTACAAGTTTAATATATATGGAGAAGGGCTAAGATGAATAGTTATTTAAGTAAGATAATTTATTTGGTAAGCAACCTCCAAACTAACAAATACTTACATCGTTTCTGAAGGCTGATGATGGGTTTGGATCACAGTAGAATTGAGATCCACATTGTCGCTGGGGAAAGAGCGTGCATAATCACGTTCGACACCTGGGCAGGATTTGACAGTGTTAAAATTGTACGAGGGATCACCCGCATCCTCGGTTTGGCATGAATTAACGAATTTCAATTCTTGCTCCAAAGCAAGAAATTCCGAAGGTTCAAACGCTTCGGCACCTTCATTCGTGTGCCGCCAACAGTTTGCCTCCTGCAGCTGCTGGGTTTTTCTTTTAGCTTGAAAATGGCGAATTATTGAATCAAAATTTGCCATTGCAAATAATTCACGAGTCACCCTGAAACTCGCAAACTCTTTTGAAGGGATTTGGAGGAGTGGGACACTAGCGTGTTGCACCCCTGCAACGTCCACGAAAGTCCATTGACTTGACTGGAAATGAGAAAGAGAAATAAGTTAATGCAAGACGGCTTGACTTTCGATCTGGGCTCGGCGTTTCAGTGACGCTTTATCAGCGTAAGATTTTTTAGACCAATCTTTCTGAGAGTAAATTGAAGCGTGCTTTCCGAGCATGTAATGATTCGATTGTGTGATTCCAGTATCCCGATTGAGCAGTCTCGCTTGGGATAAAAGAGTAACTTAGCAATGATGTCATCGGGTCTGGAATAGATAATGTTTTATTTCTATTTATTTATTTTTAAAATTATATATGTTATTTTTCAATTTAAATTATTAGTTAGAAGTCAATTTTCTTGTTATTTTACCAATGTTATTTATAATATTTAATTTGGAAAAAATAATTTAATTTTTCAATATTAGCAGTTTAGATTTATTTTAACTTTAGATCTGAGGGATTAAATCTCTCAAGGTGCAAATCTTTTTCTTCACTGAAAAACTTGAGGAAATGTTTGCACCTCGAGAGATTTGATCCCACATGGATCTAGGCTTGCTTAAGTCGTGTGTGGCCAAAGAAAATCTATCAATAATATGAACAACATATGATTAATTTATCAATAATATGTAAATACATCTAATATTAATATAACTATTTTAAATATGTGAAATATGTCTCAGATTTATCGAGTCATTTTAATTTTAAATATGCTTAGTTATCTCAGTTTGTTGAGATGATAAATATTATAAAATAACTTGAATGATGAAAAAAAAATGAATGCAAAGTGGCACTGTAATAATATTGAATGATAGAAAATATGAATAATAAGAATGTAGACAATTACAAATAGTCTTCATTGTGATCCATCTCAAACAATTTTCTTCTACTATTCTTATTGTCACCCTTGTTAGTTTTATCATCTTTTAATATCGATTATATGAAAAGGACAATTGAAATCGTAAACCATTTAAATATTTAACACATACCTTGTGTCTCTTGCTCTCCAATATAAATATGTTTAATTACTATAACACAAAAATTGATGTATATTGTCAATATTTTTTGTGCTTACACTAAAATCAATGCACATTATTAATTCAATGACTTTAAAGTTACTCTACCATCATACATCTAATTACATCAAATCTGAAATCAACATATACATTGAAATCAATGCATCTAATGCAAGAAATCAAATAAGATTAGAAAACAACATCAACATTAAAAATCAATGTATCTAATGCAAGTTCTCAAATAGGATTCGAAATCAACATCTACACTCAAATCAATGCATCTAGTGCAAGTAAGCAAATAGGATTAGAAACCAACATATACAATGAAATCAATACATCTAGTGCAAGTAAGAAAATAGGATTTGAAAATCAACATTTACGCTGAAATCGATGCATCTAGTGCAAGTAATAAAGTATGATTATAAATCACCATCTACACTAAAATAAATGCATTTAGTGCAAGAAATGAAATGGGATTAGAAATCATCTATGCATCTAGTGTAAAAAATTAAATATAATTAGAAATCAACATCTACATTGAAATTAATGCATCTAGTGGAAGCAATCAAATCAGATTAGAAATCACCATCTACACTGAAA
>CM076580.1:1457006390-1457073890 GCA_034641835.2 Pinus albicaulis | reverse complement strand
TATATCTTATTGTTTTATTTATAATTATTATTACTATTATTATAAATGCGGATCATTACAATATCATAGGATACATGGGTCAAAATATTTTTTTGATACATTTCCAAAAATATATGTAACTTCCTATAACTATATAAGAATGAGGAGACATGGTTGTTTTCATGACGATGACCCAACCAAAGTACAAATAGGTCAAGTAAACTAGTTTTAAATGTCAAAATAAATAAATGGCATATGCATGCATTTTTAAATGCAAATCTAAGAAACAAGAGATATGAGGTTGCAAGATGTGCTAAGGAATGGTGAGTTTTGTAGTGTGAAAGTGGAAGAAAAATGTGAATTGTGGGGTGAATTAGTTATCTTGACCTTTTCACCATAACTATTTTTTGGGATGTTTTAGACCATGACTCATCAAGGAGTTAGAGAAAATATATTTTAATACCTATGGTTAAATTTTTATAGCTCGGCTTGCTATAATTTTGGAAATATTCTATGAGATAGTTAAGATTCCTCAACGCTCCTCATCTCTACTTCAAATATGTCAACTAGGCATTTTCACTACATCAAATAGGCCAACTAGGCATTTTCACTACAGATTTCCTTCTCAGATGTTTTTGATCCTGAAACTTAGAGGATATATATAGAAGAGATTTGAGTACATGTGATTAAAATTTTATACCTTGGTTCACTATGGTTTCAGAGAAATGTTTCGAGGATGTTATTCATGCTAAATGTTCATGAAATATGCTTTAAAGAGGTCAAGTGGGTACTTTCACTATAAAATTATTTCTTTAATATTTAAATAGTAACATTTAGATGAGAAAGAAGAAATATCTCAAAATGTTTGTTTTTGAAGTTTCAAATTTTTTTAGCTCTATTTTCAGAGATATCCTTTATGGAAGTTAGTGTCATTGAATTCTCCTAAAACATGTTTGACATAGGTTCAGTTTGGAATATTTCTTTTTCTAAGATTGGTGGGACTACATCTTCATCATGTCCAATATATCACCTCGATTGGGGTGGGGAATTGAACATTGACTTCACATCAATAAGTGCCTTAACATAGCACCCGATAATCGACTACCCAAGACCCCGTGGTAAAGTTAGGTTGGAAATTTTGCTATAAATTTCTTTCTAATATGTTTCACACTATGAAATTTGAAGGAGACAAAGATGACATCTCAAGGTCCATATTGTAGAAACTTTAGTTGTTTCACTAGAATTTTAGAGATATGATCTCACGAAGTAGTATTCATGAATGCTCTCGAAACATGATTCAAATGGGTTAGCCATGATAGTTAAACTATTGGGGCATAAACGGGGAGACCATTTTGTAAAATAAGGATATATTAAAAATACTATTACTTCCAAAAGGAAACTAAGATATTATAAGGAGGTAAAATTAAAATCTCAAAAATAAAAAATATCACTTTATCTTTACTAATGTTAGAAATAAAAATAATATTTTTCAAGTAAAAACAAATTATTGTGGGTTTCATAGTGAAGCTAGGCATTGCTCAATGCTCAAAACACAATGTCATGAAAAGGTTTTTTACATTTTCCAAGCTAATAAGGTTGAAGGTAAAAGGAATTCTATCTTAGATTGTCCATGTTTTATTCACATTCCATCTAATTTTCCAAATATTTGTCATACTATCAGCTTTCTTAACTTTTTAATGAAACAAAATTACAATAATCTTGAAACGATTTTCATAATATTTATAAAATGCCAAAAAAAAATCATCATAACTAAAAATTATTGTACATTATAAATATAAAATTCACATTAATTTATTTTCCTTTAAATTTTTTAAAATAAATTACTAATTTACTATATTATCAATATACCAAAATAAATTTAGCAACCCAAAAAGAGTAAACATAATTAAATTTGGGAAATTGGTTTTCACATTGAAATTAAAATTAGTGTCTTCATTAGGATTTTCTCTTATGGATTTATGGTAAAACTACATTTGGGATCAATATTTTATATTTTTTGAGTTTATCTTATGCACTTATTGTAAAACAGGTAATCTTTTGTATTTAAAAATAAAATAAAAAAGGAGTTTATATTACAGTTTGTGTTTTAAATTAATATAATAAATTTTATTAATAATATTATGAATATAATTTTATTATGTTATTGTATAGGAAGTGTGATTTTATTGTTGATCGTTCAAGCATGTTATTTTAAAATAAAAATAAAATATTTTTTAAATAACAATATATATATCATTGTATTTATTTGATTAGTTGATATTACAACAAAGTATAGATATCAAATACCTTCTCTCTAAGTTATAAATAAAATATTTTAATTTTGATGCCAAGTTACATAATTTTATAATAAATTTAGAGAAACATATTAAGTAAAAAAAATAATAAAAATTATATATTTTAAAAATTTATAATTTTTCTATTTTTGAAAAATATGTGAATACAAAAATAAAATAAATTATTTCAATGTCCGCTCTACTATATATATTAAAAGAGGAAAATTAATTGACAGTGAAAAAAATTGTAAGTTATAAATTAAAAAATAATATAAGATTAAATAATATTAATATATAATTAAAAACACATTAATTATGGAAAAAAATTACTTTATATCATGTAGATTATAAATAAAATATCTTGTATTTCAATATAAAAATATGTATGTATTACATATAGTTAGAAAAAAAACTCTATAAACATGTAATAAAAGGAGGTGAAAGGAAATAACTATTATGATTAAAACATTTCAAATAATCTCATTATTTTATATTTTAGAACATTTTAAGTTTATTTTTGTGGAGTCAATTTTGTTTAATATAGAAAAAAAGGTTTTCTGAAATTGCAAATTTACAGTGTTGATTACATAATCAAGTGTCTAAGGGATTTTCAAGGCATTAAAAGAACTAAATTTAAGCAATGAAAATTTTCACACATACACATAAACCAATAAGCACCAGAGGGACCAAATATCTTAAGATCCAAACATGTGCTTCTATCACAAAAGTCATTTGTACCTAAAAATATTTGATTCCTCTAGTGGTTACTCTATATTTATACTAATTTTATTTTTTAAATTGTAAAATGTAAAGTAATTAATTTTATGATATTTTATTTTATTAACTTTAAAATTCAAATCTTATTAAATAATTTCTATAAAATTTAATGTTGTAAAATTTCAAATTCATTTCTCGATGGTGCTTTCTTCGAGGCCTGAACCCCTTATAACCTATGTTTTCAGGTAATGTGCTTCCTTCCCTTGCAGAGGCAGCGACTCTCTTCTCAGATATGTGCCTCCAAGCGATGGTTTTCCTCGCAGCTGTGGTGACCTCTGGTGTCATAGAGCCCCTCCTTCAATTTTTCTTCTTTCTTTTCCCTTTCCTCTCTCATTTTCTTCCTCAAATTACTTGGAAGACAAATATTTTCGGCTCAAGGGGATCTCGGGGGAAGCCTCGACCTCATATCAGTTTCCAAGATTGACTTTTGGTAACTCTATCTAAGGTTTCAGGATCTCGAAAACTACCCACGAATGTATAGAGGAAATATGTGAGATCCCCTTCTAGATCTTAGTGAAAATGATGTGTGGACATTCTACTTTTTGGGTGAGACCTATGGATCTAATAACAGAATTTTGACGACGGACTTAAAACTCTTATCGGAGCTCAAATCAAGGATTCCCTATATGATTCAATGCATCCTTTTTAAAGATAACCAATTAGAAGATCCCCTTTGATGCAGGGGCATTAGACACTGGCCAGCAATGTTGGAAGTTTTTTCCACATGTTGTGGCTAGGAGGGTTTGGAAACCTTCGATTTATTACAGCTAGGTGTAAATACCTTAGCTGATTGTAATTATTTAGATTAATTAGAGAGAGGAAGTCGAATAGCTCAGTTTGTCTAGCTGTCAGTTCAGTTATTGAATAAATTGTACTTAGGCATTTGATTCTCCTAAACGGTCCCCACAGAGGAAACGAAAGGACATTTGTTGATATATATATATATATATATATATATATATATATATGTAATCCCTTGGATATGGGGGGGGGAGATTGCAGTAGTAGATTCTGTGTATTGATAATTTGCTTCCAGTTGAATAGACTCCGGTTCTCATTGATTTCGAAATTTGTCTGAGTTAGAAATTGTGAAGGATTTTGTTTGACTGAGAAGTGATTTAACTCTGTATATGAAATTGTTCGATATCCCTGTAAACCCACCCACATGCAAGTGAGGTCTGTGTTGAGATTTCTGGTTCATGTTAACAAATTTCCGTGTAATGAGACGATGTTGGTTTATCGTTAATCGGAGGTTATAACCGAGATTAGCCTTGAGGTGGTAACCCCGCTTGTTAAAAGATAAACCCACCTATAGTGTAGTTACAATGAATTCTTTTGAGTAACCGTGTTAGAACCCAGGGTTAACGAATGCAAAGGAGGACGCACTCGTACTAACTTTGGTTAACCATTGTGGAAACCCACGGTGGTTTTGGAGAGTGGAATTCCCCAATTCCGCACCGCCTTCCAACCGTAAGTGGTATCCATAGAGCGAGCAGCGAATCTATAGACCGTCGGACACGTGGCGGAGTGGACCATACAAAAACCACCTTTTCCGTATCGATTTCGCGCGTTAACGTCAGCACGTGGACGCCGAGCGAAATCTCTCCGAGTCGTCGATCTGGCGTTGGCGCATCGGACGATGGATGTTTGACATAGATGCATGCATGATAAAAAGGGGTATGGTACACGCATTTCATTGGTTATTGACATATATATATATATATATACAGGTGGCCCGACGCAAAAGTTTCGTTATAAAGGTTGTCCAAAGCATAGTGTATATTTATAAAGTCCAAAGGTTTAAATTATTAACTATAAAGTGTCGGGGTATATATACATGAAGGTGCAGAGTTAAGTTGATAAAGTATATATATATATAAGTCGGGGATTGGTTATAACACTCCAAAGTTGTAAGATATATTTATTTATCAATTTTTCTAAAATTGATAAATAATATTCTCGAGAGAAAAAGGGGACTTGTTGACAAAGCCACGTCATCGTTCACCGGTTATATTTGACGGACTTTCAGTAGTTGTTGTGCCACCCTTCTCATCTCTGATTATCATATTAGAAAGGATGCTACTGTGTTTGAGGGGGCACCTTGGAGAATCCCTTCTTCGCCTATGTTTTCTCATACAAAGATACAGTTCATAATCACGCTCCCTAGGATGTTGTTCCTCCTTCGACTCATCCTATGCCTTTAGGCAATGAGAACCCTTCTAAGGGTGCTCCTATTCCGTTTATAGTGGAAAAATTTGAGCATACTCCCTCTGTTGAAATTATTAACAAGCTACTCGTAGAGAATGACCTAATCTGCCACTTCAATGGGTTGCAGTGTCGCATAGCGGATATTTATAAATGGATCCACTCTGAATGGACCAAATCTTGTAGGGTTATCCTTTGTTATAATGGTTTCTTCATAGTTATGTTAATCCATTAAGAAGATTATCAGAATGTTTTGTCCAAGGGACCATGGTTTTGGGGAGAAGTGGGGTTTTTCATGACCCCTTGGTTCCCACATTTTGACCCCTCTATGATAGTAATCACAAAGCTTCCCATTCGAGTTCGGCTTCCAAACTTGTTGGCTCATCCATGGCACCGTTAAATGTTTGCAAGCATTAGAAACACCTTGGGACGGTTTCTCACCATAGATCCTACGCGAGGGAAATGTGGAGTATATACATACAGAAGGATCTGTGTAGAAATCAACATCATCAAAGGCTTTGTTGATAAAATCAACCTGAAAGTAGGTGATTTCCACTCGATCTATCTCATGGACTATGAGAACAATGATTTTCATTGTTGTTGCTGCCATCAAACATGACATCTATAGAATCCATGTGCTGAAAATCTAGTACAATAGAAGACTAAATCTAAGACATGGAATCCATGCAACCCGCCCACTCTGAAAGAACAATATGTCTCTTTTCAGACCAAGAGAGTATTGAATCGAATGATGGCATGCTCTCTTAGGATGAGACCCACACCTCATATCTTCAAAAACCTCGTGAGGAGAGTGTTGGAAGTAATGGAGAAAGCCATAATGAGATTGTTGTTATGATGGAGATAGGATTGAGATTTTAATCTTAGATCTCATATCCTAATATCTAGGGAGTGGTTGAAACCATCCCGTTAGTGTGAAAGCCTATATAATTAAGGCTCATCTGACTCAATAGTCAGTGTGTGTATGAGTGTGTATACACTCTATAGGTTCTCACTTGGAGAGCTATTCAATCCATAGTTAATAGATCCAATTTTTATTTTGGTTGCGGAGCTCTAGATCAGAGTCCTGGTGTTGTGTGTTGTCCTTGGAAGCTGAGGAAGGTCGTTGCTACTGTATAAGGCTATGCTTGGCGTGTCCGATGCTGAATCCATGAAATTTGTTAATTGAGGCCGAGACAACACTTCCACATTCAATTTTTTTTGTGTTCTTTGAGCCCTCACTTCCGGAGTGCTGCTGCCTGAACGCTGGAGTGCTGGTGAAGTGCTTCCACTTGTTGGGTTGAGCATGCCATCCTTGCATGAACGCTGCCAAGAAGAGAACCTCCATGAATTTCCTCGAAACACAGTCACTATGGAAGCAGAAGCGTGGAGTGCAACTAGCATGGTTTGGTGCTGTGTCTTGGCATGTGTGATTCCAATTTTCTGAGAGATCTGCTGAGATCTACATCCTGGGAGAGTACGCCAAGTTTTCAAAATTCCATGAGCTTATTTTTGATGAGGTTGATTTTCTTTTTAGGAATTTTGTTTTTTGTTTCATGCTCTTCTCACGTCTGTTGTTGATGTCAAGCCATTGCCCTCTTGCCCCTGCTCTAATCCGTTGTGATTGCAAAGAGCAATGGCTATACTATTGAACCAGCGGGCTCGATGACTTGACATGGTGGAGTATTGCTTAGAATAATCCATGGAGCATTCATTGTTCTTTTTCATGAGTTAAGTGCACATTTTAGCATTTTTTTGTTTTGAATTATTTGAAATTCATCTGAGGAAACTGATTTTCACAAAGCAGTCAAATACTGATAACTGCTCACGAATCATCTAAGCCAACATGGACGAGCTCACAGACTTCAATGGTGGGTTGGTTTCACCTGGCTACGTGGATATGTGGCTATGTGGATCTGAAAGCAAGGATGGGCTGTGGAGGAAAATCAAACTTCATGCATTGATTGAGATCTTCTCTAATCTTCTCAATGAAACAGGGGTCATAAGGACCTACGAGGTCACTTTGGATAGCGGGTTTATAGTGTTCGCCCCCACTGTGAACATAGAATTTTGCTGCGAATTTAGGCGGTAGGTTGAAGAGGTCGTGGATCACTGGAAGCTGCTGTGAGTGGCTTGGGTGAAGATCGGTAATTCAATTGAAAGTTTTTAACACCAGTAAATCACTCGATGAGATATCTATGTCATCTTTGCAAATTCCATAAAATTCTCTCCAAATAAAATTTACAGAACAAAAAAAAATTTGGCATAGATCATACATCTCGTTTGCCAACAATTTGTTTACAGGTTGTGGAGATCCCATACACCATAGTGAAAATGTGCAAGCTATTGCTGCTAGAGATCCATAATATCATATTCGAGAGCAACATCACTCGTAAATTATACGCAAAGGCCAATTCCATAGTTAGAATTACACATTGATAACATTTCCATCTTGTTGAGAGGTCTTTTGCTGCTTGTCGCAAGAGCCAACCACACTAAAACCTTTCCAGCATAGAAGTCACAGTCTACAAGGTTCTACTGTTGAAGAGCTGCCAAAGGGAGGTTTCTCGTCTATATGGTAACGGGGTTGTTGGAGCTCGTCAGAGGACCGAGCGAAGTCAAAATCTGGAAGCAGACAAAACCAAATAAGCTGGAATTTTGACAACATGTCTATATTTTTAGATATGTTTGATTCTGATAATGATGATGATTTTCTCATGTGGACATTTGGAGGCCTTAGCTTGGGTAGCATTGGTAGCATTTTTTCAGAAAAACAAAGTGGTTTTGTTAATGACCATGACAAACAAGAGACACAATCTGGTGTGCAAGATCCTGATATTGAATAGTCACAAGTTAATCGTCAGGAAGGATGTAAAGATGAACAAAATGTTGAAGACAACTTTGTGGAAGTTCACATGCGTGACACCAAAAATAGTGAGAGAAAACGTTCTCCTATTAAGTCTCTCATAACTTTGAGAAGGACGAAGATAAGCGTTCAAGCTTTCCATCACTGGAGAGGAAATGAGGTGCAAATACATCACTACCTCACAATGAGGAAGGTGAAGATGAAGTCTCACCTTAGAATGAACAAGTATGGAGTCACGAGCATAAAGACCAAAATGAAAACCTCTGTTACCAAGTTTTTCATGTTTTTTTTATTGTTAGCCTAGCTGAGACTAGACCAGCAGGCATATGTTATTGTTCAATACCCTTTCTCCATTAAGGGGGAGTGTTGGAAGTAATGGAGAATTCCATAATTATATTGTTGTTATGATGAAGATATGATTGAGATTCTAATCTTAGATCTCATATCGTAATATCCAGAGAGTGGTTGAAACCATCTCGTTAGTGTGAAAGCCTATATAATTAAGGCTCGTCTAACTCAATAGTTAGTGTGTGTATGAGTGTGTATACACTCTCCAGGTTCTCACTTGGAGACCTATTCAAGACATGTTAATAGATCCAATTTTTAATTTGGTATCAGAGCTCTAGATCAGAGTCCTGGTGCTATGTGTTGTCCTTGGAAGCTGAGGAAGGTTGTTGCTGCAGTAGAAGGCTATGCCCGGCGTGTCCGATGCTGAATCCATCAAATTCGTTAATTGAGGCCGAGCCTGCACTTCCACATTCAATTTTCTTTGTGTTCGTTGAGCCCTCGCTACTGGAGTGTTGTTTCTTGGACACTGGAGTGCTGGTGGAGCGCTGCAACTTGTTGGGCTAAGCGTGCCATCCCTGCGTGGACGCTGCCAAGAAGAGAACCTCTGTGAATTTCCTCGAAATGCAGTCAGCGTGGAAGCGGAAACATGGAGTGCAAATAGCATGGTCTGGTGCTGTTTTTTGGCATGTGTGATTCCAATTTTCTAAGAGATCCGCTGAGATCTGCATCCTGGGAGTGTATGCCAAGTTTTTAGAATTCCATGAGCTTGTTTTCGATGAGGTTGATTTTCTTTTTTGGGAGTCGATTTTTTGTTTCGTGCTCTTCTCACGTTTGTTTTCGACGTCGAGCCATTGCCCTCTTGCCCCTGCTCCCATCCGTTGTGATTGTAAAGAGCGACGACTATACTATTGAACCAGCAAGCTCGATGACTTGACGTGGTGGAGTATCAGTTAGAGTAATCCTTGGAGCATTCATTGTTCTTTTTCATGAGTTAAGTGCACATTTCAACACTGTTTTGTTTTGTATTATTTCAAATTCATTCGAGGCACTTGATTTTCACAAAGCAATCGAATACCAGTAACCGCTCACGAATCCTCTGAGCTGGCACGGACGAGCTCACAGACTTCAACGGTGGGTTGGTTTCACCTGGTTACGTGGATTTCTGGCTAGGTGGATCTGGAAGCAAGGACAGGCTATGGAGGCAAACCGAACTTCATGCACTGATCGAGATCTTCTCTAATCTGCTCGATGCCACAGGGGTCATAAGGACCTACGAGGTCACCTTGGATAGCGGGTTTACAGTGTTCGCCCACACCGTGAACATAGAATTTTGCTACAAATTTAGGTAGTAGGTTGAGGAGGCCATGGATCGATGGAAGCTGCTGTGAGTGGCTTAGGCGAAGAGCAGTAATTCAATTGACAGTTTTTAACACCAGCAAATCGCTTGATGATTGATCTATGTCATCTTTACAAATTCCATAAAATTCTCTCCAAATCAAATTTATAGAACGAAAAAAAAAAAAATCGCCATAGATCAGACATCTCATTTTCCAACAATTTCTTTGTAGGTTGTGGAGATCCCATACACCACAGTGAAAACGTGCAAGCTCTTGCTGCTAGTGATCCATAATATCGTATTCGGGAGCAACGTCGCTCGTAAATTATATGCGGAGGTGAATTCCATAGTCAAAATTACACATTGATTGCATTTCCAGCTTTTTGAGAGGTCGTTTGTTGCTCGTCGCAAGAGCCGAACACACTGAGACCTACGTGGCATAGAAGCCACAGTCTACAAGGTTCTACTGTTGAAGAGCTTCCAAAGTGAGGTTTCCCACCTACATAGTAACGGGGTTGTTGGAGCTCATCAGAGGACCGAGCAGAGTCGAAATATGGAAGCAAGACAAAACCAGATAAGCTGGAATTTTAACAATATGTCCATATTTTTAGATATGTTTGATTCTGGTGATGATGATGATTTTCTCATGTGGACATTTGGAGGCCTTAGCTTGGGTAGCATGGGTAGCATTTTTTCAGAAAAACAATGCGGTTTTGTTGATGATGATGACAAACAAGAGGCACAATCTGGTGTGCAAGATCCTGATATTGAAGAGTCACAAGTTGATCATCGGGAAGGATGTAAAGATGAACAAAACGTTGAAGACAAATTTGTGGAAGACACATGCATGACACCGAAAATAGTGAGAAAAAACATTCTCCTATTAAGTCTCTCATAACTTTGAGAAGGACGAAGATAAGTGTTCAAGCTTTCCATCACTTGAGAAGAAATGAGGTGCAAATACATCACTACCTCATGGTGAGGAAGGTGAAGATGAAGCCTCACCTCGGAATGAACAAGTGTGGAGTCACAGGCATAAAGACCAAAATGAAAACCTCTGTTACCAAGTTTTTCATGTTTTTTTATTGTAAGCCTAGCTCAAACTAGACTAGCAGGCATGTGATATTGTTCAGTACCCTTTCTCCATTAAGAGGGAGTGTTGGAAGTAATGGAGAAAGTCATAATTAGATTGTTATTATGATGAAGATAGGATTGAGATTCTAATCTTAGATCTCATATCCTAATATCTAGGGAGTGGTTGAAACCATCCCGTTAGTGTGAAAGGCTATATAATTAAAGCTCATATGACTCAATAGTGTGTGTATGAGTGTGTATACACTCTCTAGATTCTCAATTGGAGAGCTATTCAATCCATAGTTAATAGATCCAATTTTTAATTGAAAGTAACGAGATCCAATAGAAAATAATACTACGTAGTTGGCAATGGTAAAGTGAGCCCACGAATAAGCATCATCAAACTATCATAAGGATGCATGAACATATTGTCGCGACAATCTACAGATAACCTTGGTTTCTCATTAGCTAAATAAATGGGTTAAAGCAGCCAAAAGAAAAAGAAAGGAAAATAGATCTGAAATCCTACCCCAAGTTTAGTGATACTCTAGTGAGTTGCGAGATCTGATTTCAATATATGACTTTTTTTTTTTTTAACTAATGAAAAACCTGTGAGTTTAAAAAAAAAATACTTAAAAAAATAAACCAGAACAAAGCATCCCAAAGTATCCGAGAAAAGGCGTTGTGAAACCTTCGGATTGAAATCTCAAACCAAGGTACTAGATATTTTATTTCTTTTGGACGTTATGACAGAGGGACAGATTTCACGTGGGTGTATTGGGTTGAAGATTCGTATGTGCCAAATTTGCTGTCGGTTTCGACATTGTCGAACGGGGACCAGAACTCATAAGGGTGAATTGAGTCGAAGGTTCCCATGGGCAAAAGTCGCTATCGATTCCATAGGGTGAATTGACTTGAAAGTTCGAATTGGCCGAAGTGGCTGTAGTACATAACTTTTGTTTGTTTGAACTTTCCTTGCAATCTCTGAAGCTGAAAATTGCTACACGAAGCCCGTACTGTTAAAGATTGAGGTGGGCCAGGGGGCGGCTGCTTGAAGAGAAGTTGGGAGGCTGTAAACACTAATCACTAACAAGCAGAGCATTAATGGCCATATAGTCATCATTCCTAGATTGAGGACGAAACTCAGACGTTTACTGGAAAGGCAGCGGGTCGCAGACGCAGCTGTGATGTGAAAGAAATAGTCATTAGCATAATGGAATAGTAGCAAATGACCAAAATGTAAGTGTCGGCAGACATGATAACCTAAGTCTAAAAGTAAACGATTATAATATTGGAAAGCCTGAGGATCTTGCACGCCAACGACCACGTGGCCAATATTTTTGTCTGGTATGTAATTCAATTTTTGACTTATATAAATAACATCAATAGGTAAATGATGAACTGTCTGATAATAAGGAGATTGTTTCTAGAAGTGTATTAGTCCTGCAGAGGTTGGAATCATGTCATGTCTTTGGCAAACAGTTGAGGAAATATTCAACATAAAAATATAGGTCCACTAACAGATACTGAAGTAGCTTATTCCATAGTTATGATGCGACAAAATAGCTTTGCCCACACGGGAGTTTGAAGAAGACTGACCAGATCCAGAGTAGAATAAATAAAGGATGACTCCCCCGACTTGTGGGTGCAATGAACATCTTCCAATTTTGAAAATAATTGGATAAGAAAAGCTCTTCTGTGGTGAGACATTTTCCATTATTTTTTTCGTGGAAGATGCAATGAATCTGCCAAAGACCGACTCTGATTTTAGAGGGGACGAACAAAGCGTTGAGTATGCCGTGGGCGGACTAGAATGGTTAAAACGCTACAATGGGAAATGTTGGATTTGACATTATCTTTTCCTTTTCTTCACTACGTTCGAACCAAGTGTTTAAATCAATGTAAAAAGTAACATGTCAAATGTCAAATCTGCGTATGTCTTAGGGCGAAATATTTTGAAAATTTAAACACATTAAAATGCTAAACTAGTCGACTGGTTTACTAGATTGCTAGAGGCAATGTCCCTGAATCTTCCCTACAAATTTAATGTTTCAACTTTTTGAAATTTCCAGCATTTTGGTTGAAAGGAAATAAGTAAAAGTAAATCTAATGTGTTGAATGCTTTACTTAATTATTTCATCTAACCATGTAACAGTTTTTATGAATATTTTATTACAATACATTATTTTCATCTTCATTTACTTAGGAGGTGTTAATATGAAATGATGCAGAAGGTGTTCATATGACATCATGAAGTCAGCATGTTAAACGAGAATAAACCAAATTAACATAGAATACCATGGTAATGATTTATAATCATATTCCTCAAAAAATATTTGAGGCCCGAATGTTAGTAGTTCCTTCTTTACAACGAGATATCGACCAATATACCAATAACCCACATATTTACACGTACCATGAATCTTTTGGGTATATTATGGCTACCTATTTTGACATTATGTATTTATTGTTTTAGCTTTACATGTACAAACTTCCTATTTTGATATCATGTATTGCTTTATGTGCAAGCATAACAAAAGTGGGTGGATAGAATGGGAGAACTGGTTGCGTGATGCAATGATGCATTGTAGATATGCTATATTAGAAAAATTAATCTAGTTGATCACTTTGTGTTAGCAACTCATTTTATTTATTCGGGTGGATAGAATGGGACGACCTGTGGTGTGATGCAATGTAGATATGTTAGAGGAGAAAAATTAATGTAGTTGATAATTTAATTTTGTTTGACAATTTTTTTTTGAAATGTGCGGTGTTATTTATTTGTTTTTGGGTGAACACTTCAACTATTTTGAGAGATATTATTTTTTTTATGATGTCACGGGCATGAGACTAGCTAAATAGAAAATGGAGTTGGAATATAGCTTTCAAGTAGTTAGAATGATGTGAATTTGATTAACTTTTTTATTATAATGAAATAAAATAATTATTAAAATTAAATGTTTAAAGTTAAATTGGTAAAATGAAATTAATTATTGAAATTCACTCGAATAAAAAAAATTATTTTAAAATAATTTGTTGAGATTGTAACTAGCACAACCATACTAATAAAAGTGGTTATATAGGTCTATAGGTGTATATCAATCACATGCACTACAAAATAATTAAATGTGGTTGATATACACCACATCAATGTAGAAATATTTAATATTAATATTAGTATTGATATTAATAAGAATATTCATATTAATAACTATATAAATATAACAATATTATAATGATGATGATGATGATGGTGGTGGTGGTTAATGTCCATTGAGACCAAAATTTCGTCTATCGGACCTATAATTTTCTTAATTCTTAATTGTCTAGCTTCTTGTCTTTCTTGGCGAGATTGGTGTTGTAGCTTTCCTTTTCTTCTCTACGGTCTTCCAGCTTCCTTTGTCTTGAAACTCCTTCATCTCTTCTGATCCTTCAGACATTGGTGTCTTATCTTCGGGATCTGGGAGATCTGCTTTGCTGCTAAATGAAGATTTATTTTGCACATTATTCAAATCCTAATAATTTTTTATGCTTGAGGAGTTGTCGAGTTCATTTTTTTGTTGTTGGGCGGGGCTTTCCCCCTGCTTGTCTTGAGGGTTGTTTCTTTCTTGCCTGATTTCTTGCGATTCAGAGTCTTATGGAGAGTATTCTTCCTTGATAGTGTAATGTTCCTTTTGTGCTCCTTCCCACCATGTAGATCTATGGTGATTCTTTCTATAATAAATTTTTCTGGGAGACTTTTGGGCAATTTTTGGCTAGATGTCCTGTCTCAAAGTAGGATCAACATCTGAAGATCACACTTTCATAGTCGAGTTTCTAGTTCGATACATAGTCTTTTCTTATGAGGATTATTTCAGCTGGGGATCCGGCGCTGAAGTCCATTTCTACACAGATGCGTGCATAGGTGGTTCTGACATATTCCTTTGTTTCTAGGCACCTGCAGTAAAATTTCCCAATTGCATTTCCAATGGCTTTTAGCGAGGAGAGATTCTAGAGATTCAAAGGTAGGTTTGGAGATTTGACCCAAACTGGTGTTGAGGTTATCACTATTGTTGAGGGATCGACTGATGGGTTCCATGGTTTCATGAATAGGCTCAATTTTTCCCAAAACCAAGGGCCAGAATATAAAAGGCATTGTCTACTTTTAGAGTTTTCAAAATCTACTATAAAGAAACCCGTAGCACATGGGTAGATATTAATTTCATCAGAGATGAGAGGCTTCCATACCTCTAAGATCCAGCTATGGAGAGCTGTCAGCTATGGCCAAAAGCCATTAAACCAGCAGATTAAGGCACTTTCAAAAAACTTCAAGGCCTCATCCAGTGAGGCCTTGACCACCTGCACAGTGGGAGCTGGGGCTTCACTGACAACATGGGCAAGAGCTTGAATCTCAGAGGCAGACGAAACTGGGCTGGAAATTATCTTTGCGAAGCTGGGAGTCATACTGCGGAAGAGATGCTATCGAACCCTGTGGAAGAGTATTATTATATTAAAAAATGATAATAATTATAATCACAATTTATAATAATCATTGTCATGTTACTAATTAAAGAAATTATTAATATTAGAAACCCAAGGCACTATAAACTCTAGCAAAATATTTTAAACCCAAATGATTAATATTAAAAACCCAAGGGATTATTATTATAAATTTAATAGATTAACAAACTCAAAGGATTAATATTAAAAACTCAAGACATTAATATTAAGAACCCAAGACAGTAATATTATAAACCCAATAACATTATTAACTGATAGAAATTAATATTAATAAATTCATTCAATTATTTTAATTAATTAATAAATAATAATAAGAAGTAACCAATTGGTATTATCATTTATTAATAATGTTTTATTAATATAAATATTGTTAATTTTAAATAATAATATAATATTATAAAACCAATGTACTAATATTACAAACGCAATGTCTATAAACCCTAAGATCAATATTGTAAACACTGAAATACACATGGTTCTCCATGGTTGAACATGTTTGATTTTCATATTGAGATAATACTTATCAAAATGAGACATCGGACCATGGTTGAGCATGCTTGACCATGATTAATTATCAAATTAAGAGAATCTTTCTCACAACGTGACATTTGACCATGGTTGACCATAATTGGTATTATAAAACCAAGGGATTTGTAAACCCTAGGGATTAATACTAAAAAACATAGGGATTATAATCCTAAGGGAATAATACTAAACCTTGGGAATATGAAGCCTTTGATTAATAATCCCAAGGAATTCATATTATAAACCCAAGGGATAAAAATTATAAACCCAAGGTATATAATCCTTAGGATAAATATTATAAAAATTAAAATAAATGTGGTTCAACATGGTTGACCATGGTTGACCATGGTTGATTTCCATACTAAGACAATCCTTGTCACAATGTGACATTGGACCATGATTGACCATGATTGACTTTCATATCAAGCTAGTATTTTTCACAATGCAACGTTGGACCATCGTTGACCATGGTTGATTTCAATATTTAGATAATCATTGTCATAATGCGACATTCGACCATGGTCAACCAGAGTTGGCTATGATTGACCATGGTTGGATAAGATTGACTATGGTTGATATTATAAATGTAAGGGAAAAATAAATCCAAGGGATTGATATTTTAA
This sequence comes from Pinus albicaulis, assembly GCA_034641835.2. Taxonomy (NCBI): domain Eukaryota; kingdom Viridiplantae; phylum Streptophyta; class Pinopsida; order Pinales; family Pinaceae; genus Pinus; species Pinus albicaulis. Next base: position 1,457,057,426 of record CM076580.1, on the reverse strand, counting down.
ACCAAAGGGAATAATAAACCCAATGGATTAATACTAAATCCCAAGGGACTACTATTAAACCTAAGGGACTAATATTATAATCCCTAGCTACACGAACGGAAACATAACTCTTATCAAAACTAAAATAAATATGTTTGAACATGGTTGATTTCCATATTGAGAAAATCCTTGTCACAATGTGGCGTTGGACAATGGTTGAAAATTGTTGATTTTAATATCAAGACAATCTTTCTCACCATGTGTCGTTCAACCATGGTTGACCATGATTAACCATGGATGATGAAGTTTGATTTTGCAAAACATGGTTAACCATAGTTAACCAATGTTGACCATGAATTACCATAGTTGACCATTGTTGAAAATGAATACCATATTGAGAAATTGTTTGTCATAATTTTAACATTGGACCATGGTTGAGACAATGATTGATTTTCATATTGAGGCAATATTTGTCACAATGCAATGGTGAACCATGCTTTACCACGATTGATTTTATAAAATATGGTTCACCATGGTTGACTCATATTAAACCAAAGGGATTAATATTATAAACCCAAGGTATATAAACCCTACGATGAATTTTGTAAACAATAAAATAAACATAGTTAACCATGGTTGATTTTCATGTTGAGATAATCCTTGTCAAAATGTAACATTGGACAATGGTTGAGCATGATTGACCATGATTGATTATCAAACCAAAATAATATTTGTCACAATGCAACATTGGACCATGGTTGACCATGATTGTTTCTCATATTGATAAAATATTTGTCACAATGAGATGTTGCACCATTGCTGACCATGTTTGAATTTATAAAATGTAGTTGACCATGACTGATATTATAAATCCAAGGGATAAAAATTATAAAACCAAGGTACATAAACCATAAGATAACTATTATAAACCCTAAAATATACATGGTTTACCATGGTTGGTTTCCATATTGAGACAATCCTTGTCACAATGCGACGTTGGATCATGCTTGGCCATGATCGATTTTCATTTCGAGCCAATCTTTGTTACAATGTGATGTTGGACCATGTTTTTCCATGCTTGATTTTCCTATTGAGACAATCGTTTACCCAATGCAACATTCAACCATGTTTAACCATGGATAGATATGATTGGTCATGGTTGATCATGATTGATATTATCAACCCAAGGGAATAATCAAACCAAGGGATTATGAAACCAAGCGAATCAAATTAAACAAAAAGGACTAATATTATACACCCAAGTTATGTAAACCCTAAGATAAATATTATAAACACTAAATTAAATATGGTTGACCAAGATTGATTTTCATATTGGGACAATGTATGTCACAATGCGGTGTTGGACTACGGTTAACCAGGGTTTATTTTCATAAAAAAACAATCTTTGTGACAATGAGATACTGAACAATGATTGACCATGGATGACCATGTATAATTTTATAAAACATGGTTCACCATGGTTCACCACAGTCAACCATGATTAATATAATAAACCTAATGAAATAATAAACTCTAGCTATGTAAACTAAAAACATAAGGCATTATAAACCTAAGGGAATAACATTAAACCCTGGCAACATGAACCCTTCGATTAATAAACCCAAGGGTTTGATATTATAAAGCCAAAAGAATAATAAACCCAAGGAATAAAAATTATAACATGAGGTATATGAACCCTAATATAAATATTACAAACCCTAAAATAAGAATGGTTTACCATGGTTGATTTCTATATTGAGACAATCCCTGTAAACATGTGACATTAAACCATGCTTGACAATGATTGATTTTGATATGAAGGCCATATTTTTCACAATGCAACGTTGGACCATGGTTGACCATGGTTGATTTTCATATTGAGAAAATCATTGTCACATTGTAACATTGGACCAAGGTTGACCATGGTTGACCATGATTGATATTATAAACCGAAGGTAATAATAAACCCAAAGGATTAATATTACAAACCCAAGGGAATAATAAATCAAAGGGATTGATACTAAAAACCCAAGGGAATATGAATCCAAGGGTAAAAGATGCAAACCTAAGGGACTAATGTTATAAACCCAAGGAATATAAATCTTAATATAAATATTATAAACAATAAAATAAACATTGTTGACAATGGTGGATTTTCATATTGAGGCAATCCTTGTCATGGACCATGGATAACCATGCTTAACGGTGGTTGATTTTTATATCAACACAACCATGGTTAACCACGATTATCATATTGAGACTATATTTTTCATAATGTGACATTGGAACATGGTTGAGACAATGATTGATTTTCATATTGAGACACTCTTTGCCACAACACGATGTTGGACCTTATTTGACCATGATTAACCATAGATGACTACAATTGACTTTATAAATTATGGTTGACCATGATTGAATAATATTAAAGTCAAGGGACTAATATTTTAAACTCAAGGTATTTAAACCTAAGATAGATATTATAAACACTAAAATTAACACAGTTGACCATCTTTAACAATGGTTGATTTTCATATTGAGGTAAACCTTGTGAAAATGTGATGTTTGACAATGGTTGAGCATGCTTGACCATGCTTGACATTCAAATCAATATAATCTTTGTCACAATGAGGCATTGGACCATGATTGTACTTAGTTGATTATCATATTGAGACAATATTCATCACAATGTGACGTTGAACCATGGTTGACCATGGTTGATATTATAAACCAATGGGAATAATAAACCTAGGGATAAATACTGAGAAAAGAAGGGATTATGAACCTAAGTGAATAATATTAAACCCTTAGAATATGAATAATTATATTAATTAATCCAAGGGACGTATATTATAAATCCAATGGATAAAAATTGTAAACCTCAAAATAAACCTTAAATAAATAAAAATTGACCAAGATTGACCATGGTTGGTTTCCATATTGAGACAATCCTTGTCACAAGTGCGATGTTGGACCATGGTTGACGATAATATTTGTGACAATGCAATGTTCAACCATAATTTATTTTCATATTGAGACAATCATTTTCATAATGCGACATTGAACACAAAGTTGACCATGGTTGGCTATGATTGAACATGGTTGGCCATGATTGAGCTTACAAGCCCAAGGGAATAATAAACCCAAGGGATTGATATTATAAATCCAAGGGATTAATACTAAAACCCCAAGGGATTATGAACCAAGGGAATAATATTAAACCTATGGGCTAATAATGTAAAAACTAAGAAACGTATTATAATCACAAAAACAAATATGGTTGACTAAGGTTGAGAATGATTATTAATATTGTTAATATTATACATTAAATATTATTAATATTGTAAATTAAATATTGTTAATAATTGTAAATTAAATATTCTCAATATTATTAAATATTAACATAAATATGATTAATATTAAATAATATATAGTATTGTTAATTAATATTATAATTTCATATTATTAATTGAATATTAATATAATATTCTTAATTTTGAAATTTTTAATATAAGTATTTATTTAATACAATATTATGTCGTAACATCTCATTGATATGGAAATAAAAACATATTAATCTATAAATAAATAAATAAACTAAATTTATAAAACATGATTGGATTTATAAAACATGGTTGACCATGATTGAGTTTATAAAACAAGGCTGACATGATTGATATTATACACCCAAGGTATATAAACCCTAATATGAATATTATAAACACTAAAATAAGCATGGCTTACCATAGTTTATTTTCATTGTTACACCAATTTTTTGGTCATCTAACCTATTATCATTAGATGAACCCAAGTACACCATGTAAGACCAATTTTACCCTAAGTAAAATTGCTTTCACCATGTGAAATAACATTTGTCTATATTTCCTGGTCATATTTAACCCAAAACAAGGAAATTAATTAAATAAATCATTATTTATTTCATTATTTCCTACGAATAAGTTATTTAAACCATTATTTAAATAATATTCCTAGTTAAATTTGACTAAATCATTTTTAAATAATTAAATAAACCATTATTTATTTAATTATATTCCCATCATTTCCCTAAAATAATAAAAAAATCATTTATTTATTTGTTATTTATAAATAAAGGAATTGACCCAAGTCAAAAATCTTTTTCCCTCCAACAAACATAATAAAATATTCCTAAAGGGTGATTCTAGAATTCGATTAATAATATTTTATTCATGCACCAAGTTCTAGAACACCCCAATATTTTGTTATAAATAGAAGGGATTTCCTCATTCATTAGTCACCTTCATTGCATTAGATCACACTGGATCTACTCTTGGTCACCATTTTCCATTTTTGCCTTGATACATTCTATGTTTAGCACATAGGTTTCTACGAGTGAGAAATTTTTTGATCTAAGTATGAGACTTTGGTAAACCTTATCCATTGAGGAGGTCTAGGAGACTGACTTCCCTTTCTTGTTTTCCTCTCAGGTGCCCCCTTTTAATATAATACAAAAATTCTTTCAAATACACTATTCGTGTCTTGTCTATTGGATGCATGGAGCCATATTTTACTTTATCTACTTAATGTCTTTTATGCTTAGATCTGGATTTCTGCAACATTATTTGGATCATCTAATTGCATATTTAAAGATTTTTGGTAGCCATAATCGATGTTAGGGCTATTTGTTATGCGTAGCTAAAGTGATCTTTTACGACGAAAGATTCATATTAACAATTGGTGACTCCACATGGGTTTTCTTTTGCGACCGTTGTCGTTTTATATATTCCTGCATATCCAGTTGTTTGAGACCCTAGGGTTTCTCTCTAGTTTTCTGTTTTTCCTATTTTTATGGTGCCTTTCACCTCTAAAACCATCAAACATTAAAAATTTTAACTTCCATGTGTTTCTGGCCATATTGAGCAGGTGACAGACATCAGCCGCCGCTGAGACGACAATTTTTTCTGAAATCTGCCGTCGAGAGTGCCGAAAGTGCAGGTTGCACTTTTTGGCCCAAAAACTGCATCCTGGAGCTTCAGGTCCTAGAAAACAGCCCAAAAACTGCGACCTGAGAGAAAAAAAGGTCAAAAACTACGACTTGGACTTTTTTCTGGAATTTTTTTGAAATTTTGCTGGGTTTTGTCTGAACCTCTGCCAAGGTTGTCTGACCTCCATCTTCGCCTGTTTAGACCTATTATTGCTCTGTTTTACTCAACTAAGTGGGAATATAGCCCCCTAGGGCTTCAGTACCCTCCACTTTTTGTGGGAGAGTTTTCTCTGTTTCAGAAGTCTGAATTTCCAGAGTTTCAACCTTTTTTCTTTCTAATCTGATACCTCCTTTTCAGATCCCTACAGATCAGCTCTTCTCCCTTTAAAAACACCTCATATAGTTTTTTTTGGGTTAATTTTTAGGGCCACGTCCTTTTTACTTCTACCTTTAGCTGATCCCCTCCTTTCTAGCAGCAACCTTGCCTCTGCCTCTTTACTGTTATCTGCACCTCTTTTCAACAGATTTATCCTTTAGATCCCCGTCCCTCCCGACCTTAGATCTATTGGCCTCTTTTTAGCATGCTTTGATTATATTTTTCCCTCTTATAGACTAGTTTTGGGAGACCCACCTTCTTGGTTTCAATTGATGCATTGTTAGCTGTTAATTTTCTGTTATTTCAGTCTTATTTACTGTAGATTTATTTTTCAGTTACATAGCACACTTTTTCTCTTACTCTCAAAACGTCTGGGTTTAAACAATTAAAATTAGCGCACGCCACACACTGACCCTAAGCGAAGAAGAGCCTGGTTAACACCGCCTGGAAAAGACTTTAAAATCAATTGACACTACACCTCTCTGCCCTTGTTTCGACATTAACCTCACTTGATCTTGCACCGCCTTTCCTTTATCGATTTTTCTTCTTCCCGTCATCATTGTGCCTCCAAGGCATTTATCCCAGAGACATCTTAGTCTTCACCCTCAGTTTCTGGTTGGTCAACTTGCTCCTTCCCGTCATCATCAAGTTAGTCCTCCCTTGAGTCCCCCCTCTCACTCATCTTCTGATTCTTTGGTTTCTCCCCCTACTTTTGGTTCTCCCCATGTTACCTTCACCATGTTTGGTCCAGAGCCTAACGCTAGTGGCAACCCCAGCCCTAATGCTGGGACTGTTACTAGCGGAACCGCCACAGGAACTACCTCGACTGCTCCCTTGCTCCCCTTAATGAAAGGCCTCAGTCTCCCTGATTTCAATCAGTTGATCAATGATCCTATCCGCCATGATGTTAGTTGGCCTGCTATGCCAACCAAGCTCCCCTCCGACATTCCCAATTTTGAAGGCCTTGCTGGAGAAGATCCCTCCAACCATATCCGATCTTTCCACATGTGTTGTTCATCCCATTGCATTATTGATGATTCCATCTGTCTTAGATTGTTCCAATGCACGCTTACAGGCGAAGCTTCTAAGTGGTATGTTGATCAGCCCACTTCCTCTCATACCACCTTTGTGACTCTTTCCAGGGCATTTTTATCTTACTTCCAGCCTCCCCTTCATTATGACACTGGTATCAAACTTTTGACTTCTCTCCGTCAATATTCTGCAACTTGCCTATCCAATCATGTCCAGGAATGGCGGAGAAGAAAGAGCCTATGTCAATCTCCTACCTTCGAAGACCATGTCTACATGGAATGGTTCCTTAAATCTCTCTTGCCACCTATCGGGAAAGATGTCGCATCGCATTTTCCTCAAACCGAAGAAGCTGCCCTCTAAATGGCGTTAAAATATGACCTGATATATGCTTAGACGGGTTATTTTTTTACTGTTCTCCCTGATCTCCCCAGACCGGGTAATGCCCATGCACTGGGGGCACCTCTTGCCACCGATAGTATCATTGGAGCTATCTCCAATCCATCTGCTCAACCTCCTATGAGCTATGGTTTTCTTGGGGGAGGGGGCACCACTTCCTGCACTCCTCCCCCTCCCAGTAGCGCGCATCCAGGATCTGGCATGCCTCATGTTTCTGCCAAACCCCCTATTTACCAAACTATTACCCAACCTCATTATCATCCATATCCACAACCTAGTGCTCCAATTCCTACAGCATTAGTACCCCCACCTCCCTTGTCTTCTCAACCCCCACAATAGCAACCACCACTCCCTGAGGGGCAGGCGTATGCACAAAAAAGCGTGAACAATCCTTTCCCGCAGCAACGCTTCATGGCTACCCAACCACCTCACTGACCGGTACCCACTCAACCTCCTACATCTGGTACCTCTGATTACCAGATCCTCATAATGAACTCTGACCAACCTATAACCACTGACCTTAACCTTCACACTCAGTCCCATCCGTACCCCCAACCTCCTGCTCCATCTGTCCCTAAGTTACCTTCTTTAGGTTCTACAGAGCCTCTTTCAACAACTTATGGTCCCCTTCATATCCCTCCTACCAAAGCCGAGGTTCATACCAAGATTCCTAAGGGACCATTACGCTGAAATGCTGCTTCTGACTGAGCTGCCCATTCGTTTAGCATAGTAGATGAGCTGGCCCAATCTTCTGTTTCCATTTCAACACTGGAACTCCTCTAGTCGTGCCCCTCCCAAAGAAAAGCTCCACTATCTACCCTGGACACTGTAGATCCAGTAGATGACCAATTGATTGTTTTCGATGCCCATCAGTCGGAATCTCCTCCTTTTCCTGCTTCTATAGCTTTCCAAATCTCAGTAAAAATCTAGAACGCTAACATTTCCCAGTGCATCATCGACGAGGGGGCATCCACCTGTGTGATGTTTGCTTCAGTTTGGAAACAACTTAGATCTTCTGAGTTGGCCCCTTCCATGATCACTCTTCAAGTGTGAGATGGCCACACCTCCCAGCCCATTGGCCTTTTCCGTAATTGTCCCATCACTCTTGCGGGAAATACTGTTTGCATTGACATTGAAGTCATTAACGCCCCTCTTGATTATAACATTCTTTTGGGGCGTAGCTACACCTATGCCATGTCTACTGTCCCATCCGTGGTCCACCGCAAGATGTTTTTCCCTCACAATGCAAAGATAGTCACCATCAACCAGTTGACTTATCATCAGCCAAAATCTCAGACCTCCCCTGAGTCAACCCTCTCTTCTGTAACCAATAAAAAAATCGTTGATTATTTGACCAGTGTTTCCCCCAGCGTCTACAAAGAATCCTCCTTGCTTGGAACCTTCCTTGGTCTTCCTCCTCCTCCTGTCTTTGATCCTAGCTTAGCGAATGTTTGCATGATGCAATCGTCTCGGGCTGACCTTAAACAACCCGCTTCAGCTAGTCAGCAACCTCAACCTCGCCTGCAGCAATCCGCTCCTAGCCCTTCGCCTCAGCTACCCGAACTTCTTCTGCCTGGACCTTCCCATCCAGCTAGTACTCATGAGCCTCTTTACCCTCTTGGAACGGTTCCCCCAAGCCTTATCCATTTAGGAGTTGTCCCACCTAGCCATTACCCCTCTGGTCAGATACCTTTCCTTGCTTCCCTTCCCGGAGTTTATTTGGTCCCTATCTTGTTCACCCTCTCCCTCCCTAACTTGACCTTGCGTATACTCGTCTGGTACCTTGACCCTCCAACCACTACTTCGCCTGGTCAACCCAAAACTTATCTTGCTTTGACCCTATTTCAACTAGTCCCCATGACTTATCCTGCTACAACAGTTCCTCAGCCACCTCAACAGGAACCACCTCCCGTTGCGACCGCTTCGAGTAAGACTGGCAAATCTCGCAGGGGGGCATCAACCGACAAGACTGCCCCGACAAACCCTGCCCCTCCTCGGCCTCCAAAGCATACCATCCAGTGTGCTTTGTGTGATGTTGTTGGTCACACCACCAATACCTCTCCTAAACTGCCTCATCTCAAGCCCATGGTTAATGTCGTGTTCCCTGAGTCCGTGGTCCTGGAAGCCTTTGTTTCTTCCACGACCGTTGCCAAGAACCCCAAGACTTTTCACACCAACCACCCCTGTGCTTTGTGTGATCTTCATTGCCATTCCACCCACCTTTTTCCCTGCCTCGAGGACTTCCGCACCTCTCTCGCTACGATCTACCAATTCACGGCCAAGCGCAACGAGTCCACCTATCCCCTATTTGCGCGTTTTGCTCCAGCAAAACTACCTTACATGATTTCTCCCATTGAAATTCCCCCTCCTGATTTCAAGATGACGGAGCCTTCATCCACCATTTTCTACCTATCATCATCCATGAGACCCTCAGGGAACATTCCCTCTGAATCCTCCCCTGTTGTTTCGCTTGACCTTCCTTCAGCAATCACCTTGGGCTCAAGATTGGTAGATCCTTTATCTACTTACTCTTCTGTCACCCCTTGTGACGTTGCGCATGTGAACCTCTCTTCTCATGATGATGAGTCAGATAGCCTCACCACGTCAGGTGGTCTTTCTTACACAAGTCACCCCATCTTCTATCCCGATGACGACATTATGGAAGGAATCATCTCCACTAACTTTCTTTATTCCCCCTTACATCGAAACCGCGCGTTCGAACCACATACACCTTGTGACCAGTACATTGCAGCACAATTTTAAGGTAAGGGGGCACCCATATTTGAGAGACTCGGAGAAGTAATTCTCCACAACTCTCCTATTTTTTCTGGTCATGTCAACTCTACTACCATTATTCTTCCACATTTAGAAGAACCTTTAGAGTCCCATATCACTTCAAATCATTCTCGGGATGATACCCCTTATCGTTCCTTCATTTTACATCCGCAACCCAGTCTCTTAGACATTGCTGTTGACCAACCTATATGTGTTTTCTAGGAGAGCATCAGTTCATTATCTCCAAATCCTCTCTTTGGGATAGTGACACCTGGTATGCCAACCTGGAAACTTAAAGTCCATTAAATTTATATATGCAGTACTAAAAGAGATTGGTAGTCCTCCATTTCCTTTCTCACACTGCATAACCATAACGAAAACAAATGGCACACCACATCACTAAAATGTGTTTATATTCCCCTTTATAAATTTTGGCATGACCACAATATTCTTGGGGGCACCTATACCCCTCAACCATAACCCTCCTCCAGATCGAATTTCCTCACTTACAACACTCGTACTTGGGGCACCACTTTGCCTCCTTACTTGTCCTTGTTCGTGTTGATTTTCGTCATGAGATACCCTATTGTACTCATGTTGTTATGTTCCCCCATTGGACCTTTACTGTGTGGAAGCACCATCGAGTCGCCCTTGTTTAGAGCATCCGAGTTGAGCCATCATCGCATTCATGAAGTCTATCTTGAGTCCCTTTGTATCCCGCTATAGTCCTCCATCCTTCATTGCTTGGTCCCTCTCTCGTGTTGCACATTATGGCCTTCAGTACCATTGTCCCCTATCCCTCATGATATTGTGTCAGTTGCTGCCAAGCCATTCATGCCCTTTATGCTCTAACAAGGGAAGTCGTCCATCTGCTACTCAATATCCCTCATTTCATTATCATCATTAGTGTCCGTCTGTTCGTCACTCTACTATTTTCTCACGTGCCTTAATTGGGGGTCCCTTATTTCCTCACCTATGGCGGACCTACTTCTGTCGACATCAACTCATTTACTCTAGAAGCCAGGTCTAGGGGGAAGTGTACCTTGGTTCGAGCTCTTTTCAGAATGATCGTGATCTATACACTTGATGGTCCAGTGATGCAGGAGTAGCTATTGGTGATTCCCGGGCGTGTGTGAGATGTCTCAACCCTCATGAGGGGGTGGCCCTGCAAGTAGCCCCCCACATGCCCGGATGACTTCTTCATTTCAGCCCTTGATGCAGCTCCTCTCATTTGATGATATCGGCCTCTGTCGCTTGCAACACCTCTTCGATTTGCATGTATCAATCATATTTTGCGAGCCCTTCCCCGTGTGTAGGGGGAATTTGGGTGTATTTTTATCTCATGTACTAAAATTTTCTTGTCTAAGTCCTTACGGTTATTCCAGGCATCGTATGTATATGGGATTCATCATTTTATTTATCTGGCTCACGTTTAAGCCAGCACATGCTTCCTTATTATGTTCCATGGTTTTCCGGGTGCCTTATTCTGTGTACTACTATCTCGGCGGGCATAGGTATGCCTCCCCCGCCACATTTAACATTGTACCACTTCATCACCTAGAGAATTATTGCACCTGTAAGTCTCGTTTCCTCCGAGTATAGTCCTTTAACACATTAAGACTACCTTACATTCCTCTCTCTCACTTCCCTCTTGATACCTAGTGATTGAATTCTTACAATGTACTTCGGTCACACGATTTGCTCCTAACACTCATACGTTGGGGGGAAATCTGTTACACCAATTTTTTGGTCATCTAACTCATTATCATTAGATGAACCCAAGTACACCATGTAAGACCAATTTTACCCTAAGTAAAATTGCTTTCACCATGTCAAATAACATTTGTCCATATTTCCTGGTCATATTTAACCCAAAACAAGGAAATTAATTAAATAAATCATTATTTATTTAATTATTTCCTAGGAATAAGTTATTTAAATCATTATTTAAATAATATTCCTAGTTAAATTTGACTAAATCATTTTTAAATAATTAAATAAATCATTATTTATTAAATTATATTCCCACCATCTCCCTAAAATAATAAATAAATCATTTATTTATTTATTGTTTATAAATAAAGGAATTGACCCAAGTCAAAAGACCTTTTCCCTCCAACAAACATAATAAAATATTCCTAAGGGGTGGTTCTAGAATTTGATTAATAATATTTTATTCATGCACTGAGTCCTAGAACACCCCAATATTTTGTTACAAATAGAAGGGTTTTCCCCATTCATTAGTCACCTTCATTACATTAGATCACACTAGATCTATTCTTGGTCACCATTTTCCATTTTTTGCTTTGTGAGCTCCCATTGAGTTCTATGTTTGTCGGGGTTTTCTACCACAATAAGAGAGAGGAATTTTAGATATGAATGCTGAGGACTTTCAAGAACCCATGCCATTGAGGAGAACTAGAAAACACCTTTCTTGTTTTCCTCTCAGGTGCCCCATTCCTTAATATAATACAAATTATTCTTTTAAACACTTTGTTCTTGTCTTGTCTATTGGATGCATGGAGCCATATTATATTTTATCTGCTTAATTTCTTTTGTGCTTAGATCTGAATTTTTGCAGTAGACTTAAATATATTTTTCATCCATAATTGATGTTAGGGCTATTTGTTATGCGTAGCTAAAGTGATCTTTTACGACGAAAGATTCATAATAACATATGTCTTTGAAGCTCTATTTTTAGGTTTAGGCTAGTTATAGGAACGGGTTTTTTTGTTTAATTGTTTGTTTGGTTGTTGGGAAAAGGGAAAGGGAGGGTTCACTGTGAGACAAGGCTGAATAAAGAGGGTTCTAGACAGAAGAAAAATGATTTTAGGGAACACTCAAGACCATTGGGCAATGGAGTCAGGAAATGGTTTACTTGCTATTCAATGTGCAGGCTTTCAGTTGGGCTAGTCATCGAAAGCATTGGATCTTAAAGATGATAGTGTGGCATGAAAAGGTAAGAAAGAAAGTGAAAGGCAAGGAAACCTCCAAGGTGATCATTCAGGCATTGGATCCAGGGAAAGGACATTCCATTAGACACCTGTGACCCAACTCCTATAGGGTAAACTCTTCAGACAAATGGGACATTAAAGATTCAAACGCAAAGGTGAAGACTTGAGATTAGAGGGAGACTTTGAACTCTCAATGCTTTGGCATCCAGTTTGAGGGAACTTAGGAAAGTTCAATTGATAGAGAAGGATCCTGGTAAGACAGAAACAACGTCCTAAACTCCTAGTAACCAAATTCTTTCAATTCAAACCCAACAAGAAAATCTGAGGACGGATTCATTAATTCATACATCAACTAGCAGTAAATTATAGCCACTACACTGGTTAAATTAACTTAAATCAGCACTCAGATAACACATATAGCAGAAAAAATCAAAGGTAGGGAGAGCAGAAACATAGGGTACCATGTGAGGGTAAATCCTATGCCATATTTCTGATGCGTACTGTTAGCCATCAGTATTTTTTGCATGTTAGTGATGACTATATCTTCAGCTGAGTTTTCTAGAAACTGATTTCCTTATGTCAATATGTCATCCAGAAAACCCTCCCAAAATTTTTTTCGCCTTTCTACCTATTCAGTCCACCCCTGGCAAAACCACAACCTCCTTGTCAACAATCCTATCTAACCTCAGCCTTATTAGTCTGCCCATCAGCTTTAAAAGGCAAATCCACATCCGTTTCAAAGGTCTCCCCTATGTTAGGAAGTGGCGTTTAGGACATTTCACCTTTGGCAATCATCAAAAAGCCAAAAAAGCCCTCATCTGCAGCAGACCTACCATGACTGATCCCTTAATTTGCAAATGAAGTTGACAAACAGCCTTAAGTCACGCCACTCATATTCCCTAGGTCTCAGCACTGCATGAAGCCCATTCTCAAGCTGACTAGTAGGTTTTTCACTGTGTTCTATGGTTCTTCAAAGACAGAAAATATGTTTCATCTCATGGAGTAAATGTTTGAGTTTACAGTTAGAGGAACAGCTGCTTCTAAGTGTATTATGAGCCTGAGATGAAGCTGCAAAACAAAGGTCACTCATCAGGACCTTACAGCTCTTTCCAGCATGAAAATCACAGTAAGAAAGGGTCGCCACTGTCTCAGCTAAATGGTAAATTTTCAAGGCCCAGAACCTCCTTCATTTACAAGCAGAGGGTTAGGGCGCCTCCTTCATACATAAGCAGAGGGCGCAGGCCAGAGTTGACTCAGAAGGCTGCAAAAGTCCAGGTTTGCCCTGACTGAAACAATGACACAATATCTTCAGGTTTCATGAATGTAATTACTGACCATAACAGGATTATAGTGGAAATATGATAAGCTCAAAGGAAAGGGGAGTTTGGCCTGATAAAAGAGATCATCTGAAACTTTCAAGTCAGGTGAATGGTTGAAACTCTAGAAGGCCTATCATCAGTGAACTTTCCAAAGCATAAGGACCCTGTCTATCCACAAGATCAAACAGAACAGATGATAAACAATGCCATTACACAGGCAGGAGAAAGTTCTTGGTTTTTCAAGAAAGAAATGACCTTCATAGTCACAAAGAGCTTTGTCAATATAACAGGTCATGAGATGAACAAGCCAAGTGACAAATATCTCAGCAACCTTAGAACAGTGTCACTGTGGCTAGGTTTCCTTCAAAAAACACAGTGATGCTTGCAAATAGTGATGCCTAGATTGATGTTGTTCAAATGATTTACTTACCACCACATTCAGAGAAAGGTTGTGTCTGACATAGTGGTAAAAGGGGGCTTCCGATACTTTACCTGATGAAGAGCCTCCTCCATATATGAGCAGAGAGCCAAAATCATTGCAGGCTGTTGAAAACTGGTAAGTCCAAAAGTGCAGGGAAAAGACACAAAGAAATTGAATGAAGGAAAGTGTTACTGTCTATGATATAAATGTATTGATCTCCCTCTTCGAAAAAGCTATCTGTCAACAGTCCATCCAGTAGAGAGGAGAAAATATTGAACATATTGTATGCTATTAATGCCAAAAGAGCAGTTGACTTAAAAAGGAGTTAAAGACCTTTCATGATCACCTATACAGAAATCAAAGGAAATCCTTCTGAGCAAACATAGAAGTCTAGGGTGAAAGGATGCAACCTAAAAAGTGTATTTAGAGTCCAGAGAAAAACTTGTGAAACACTCAGAAGTAGAAATTTATCACTGGGAAAGTGAAACAGTGACCAAGGTTGAGTCATAAAATGCAGGATGACAGGTATGCAATGCTATGAATAGACAAAGAGACAATTTTGAACTTGTGTGTACCACTGATACCAAAAAAGAAAACTGTCTCCCTGAAGGAAAGATCAAGCAACAAGACAATGTCAAATACCAAATCACAGCTTTCAAATGTTTTGGTGCATAAAGTGAACATATTTCAGTTATGAAATGGTTCTGTGGGAAAAAAGAGGTAACACAATGTTCAGAGCAGAATAATGACTATATATCAAAAGTCCTGTTTTCATATTGCCCAAGCTTGTCTTTTCAGATGGAGGAGGCAAGTGGTATTTAATCTAATAAACAGGCAGAGGAAGTTGGTTGTGATGAATTATCACTGTTTATATGTCTTATGACAAACCACTTGTTACCATTCCAAAGAGCAGGTGTAGCACAGGACTGTGTGGAAAAGGGACCTGCAGACAAGACCTTCTAAAAACTTTGTCACCAAGAAGATTCCCCCTTTAAAAGTCATTTTTCACTATGTTCCAAAGTTTTTTAGCCCGTGATCTTTGTTGGATCGTTTAAAAGGAAGAAAGCACCACCTTTATTTTGAGGGAAAATAGCACTGTATACTACTCCTGCAAACAGAGATTTGAAAACCCACTGTTTAAAAAACAAACAGAGTTTAAAGGTAATGTCAAATCCGAATGGGTAAGTAACCGTTGGAGAGTTGTGGTGATATAGTAGCGAAGGTAATTATGGTGTAAATTTTCATTTTCAAAAATCTGAAGGGGAGTCCATTCGCATCCAGCATCAAACAAGCGAGAAAATTGGGCGAAATTTCCGAAATTTTCATTCAACAGTCGACGCGACGGGCCTGGAAAGTGGCGCGACGTGCCTGGGCGTCGTTTTGCAAAGGCCTTCAACGTCGGCGCGACGTGCCTGTAGGCGGGCGCGACGTGCCTGTAGGTGGCCGCTCGACCGCACGACAACTCCACCCGACACTTTTCTCCGGCGCGACGGGTTTTGCTCCAAAGGTTGCCGCGCCAGTTTTGAAGGGTTCCGTTGCATTTTTAGCTCCCTCCAAGGGATTTCTTCTCAAAAACTCACAAGGTACTCTATCTCCTACCTTGAAAAACTCGAAAAATCAAGTTTAAAGCCTGTAGACCTCGGTTTGAAGCTGTACATAGTTAAAAGGGAAAAGTTTGTTGATGAGAAGCTGGAGGCAGGGTTGTTGGTGATTAGGCACGGTTGTTGATGATCAAGTTTAACATTTGAAGCCAGAAATACACAGTACACCGAGGAGCAAAGATTATTGATGGTTAGATTTTGACATTAAAGGCAGAGGTACCAAAGTGGTGTTGGTTTTTCAAAACTTCACAAATAAAAATGGCCACTGTCTAAAGTGCAGAGTGCTTAGTAATTGCAGTTGATATTAAGACAAGGGTACAGGTATTTGGGTGGCTCTCTTAAACTCACAAGCAAAAGAAGGTGTTTTCTAAAAACCATAGTGCATTGATATATCACCTAGCACAGTTCTGCTTTTCTTCCACTGAATGGTGTCATTTTGAAAAACTGTGGTTGTGATATGTTTAGAGGGAAGGCCATTTCTAAAGAACAAGGCACCAAAACACCTATCACAGCAAGCCTTTTCTTGAAATCTACCCCTTTTTCACTGTTTTTCACTATTTGAAAACTTATCAACAGAGAGCTTCCAAAGATGACAGCATAGTAAAAGACAGAGGTGGTTGATGGTGGTTTTTTAACATCAAAGCCAGGAATATAGATGTGTTGGTGGACTTTTAAACTCACAAAGCAGGGGATTTGTTTCCTAAACCATTGTTGCACTGACTTTACACCTAAACCAAGCCTGTTTTTCTGCACTACACTATATCATTCCGAAGTTTGTTGAACAGAGTTTTCTGTAGGTGAAACAGGTTCATTTTCCAGAAGGCAGGGTTATTGCTGATGGGGCATTTGTTTATAATCAAGTTTACATTGAGGCCAGATGTACAAAGATGATGATTGACTTCTCAAATTTCATGAGTAGAAGGTGTTTTCCTTAACACTGTGGGATAATTTTTCACATAACCACAGGGTCTTTTTTTTTTCTTTTCCCACTGTGTGGTCTCCACAGAAGTCTGCTAACAGGGGCATGTTTCAAGGTAAATGACCTAAAAGAGCAGGGTTATAATTTTGAAGTTTGGTTTCAAAGACAAAAATACAAGTGCAAGCAGGCCTCTAGCAAAGTCACCAGAGGGGTGATTGTTTCAAGACTGTGCACAGAAAATCTACAAAGCAGTTCCTCACACATAGTACCATTGTTAAGAAGGTTACATAGCTGAAGTGTAACCAAATTTGAAAGATTGTGGTTAAATAGTGCAGAAGAGTTTATTCAAGGAAGCCTTGTTGCATTCTATTCAAAATCACAGGGTCCATAACTGTCCAACCAGTTTGGTGGCTTGTCTCAATCCAGGAGAGCATTCTTCATACATTGAAGGCAGTGTGCCTCTTCCAAGCCTGTTTCAAGTCAGAATGCCTCCAAAACGAGATCACAAAGGCGGACAACATAAGAGATATGAGCCTATCTCCATAGAAGACATCAATGCTCATCCCTCAGTACTTTTCAATTTCCATGAGGTAGGCTTTCTTGATTTCTGTCAAAGGATAGAGGAAGTCAAGAGTTTCTCACCACTTACACATTTGTGCGCTTTGAGATTCAAGGACAAACACTTCCAGTTAGCAGGTCTTGACTTCAAAATCTCTCCAAGGTATGTATCCAAAGCTACCAAGATCCCATATCATGGTGAAAAGTGGTTTAAACAAGCGCATCTTGATCTGGAGGATTATAAACCTTTCATCAAGCCGAAACATAGGGAGACCATCACTGCTATTTTTCCTTTCTCCTATCTTCTTGACAGTTATGCTCCACTGATGAAGGCCATAATGAGATATTTCACTTGTGAAGGGAGGTTTAGCCAAATATTTGCCTATCATGTTCGCTTGTTGATGCATTTTACCAGGAGCAGACAATTAAACCTCCCATACTTTTTGTCCAAGAGCATAGAGAAAATGGCAGCTACTGTCCAAAAGAAAGCTCCACCTCAGCAAATCCCTTCTCTCTTTCACCATTCCTTGATCAAAATCATCTTCTTACACCAGCTGGAGAAGAGAGGAGTTTCATGGGATTCATTCATTAGCCATGCCGATTTCGCCACTGTCCCTCCTGTTCATGTGTCTCCTACTCAGCCTGTCCATCGCCCAGTGCCTTTATCTAGTAGGCCTACCCCTAAAAAACTCAAGATGATCACTGGGCAGCCAAGTACACAAGGAGAAGGAGAGGGCAGTGAGACACAGAGAGAAAAGGAGGATGATGAGCAGCAGCAGCCAGATTTAGAGGGACAGCAGCAGTTAGATATCATTGGACAGCAGCTAGAGGTTGATGAACAACATCAATTTCAGGAAGAGGAACAGCAGCAGACAGAGGTTGAAGAGCAGCAGGTTGAGCAAGCAATTGAAACACCTTTCGAGCCACAAGCTGGGCAGGATATTGAGGAAGGACAACAAGCTGAAGCTGCCTCCTTAATGGTGACCAAAACTGTCCTTAAGAAGGGGAAATTGCCCAAAAGGACAACTCCTAGCTTGCCAAGGAGAAAGAGCGCTAGATTGGCCTTCAAAGGCAAAAGTACAATTGGAGAAAGCGCCAAGCATGGAGGTAAATCAGCTGTCATCCCTATCCCAAGCAATGACAGCGACAATGAGGCACGCATCCTTGAAAATCTCCTCATTCACAAAGAAGGGAAAATTGAGGTGTTACAAGAAGATCTCCAAAGGGCAAGGAACTTCAATCATTTCTTGGAGGTTGAGAACAAACAAATGAAATTTCATGCAGCCATTCATGACGCAAGGGCCATCAAGTACAAAAAGGAGGCAGAAAGGGCGCAAGTAAGAATTGAAGAGCTTATTGGCGAATTTGATGATGAAGAAGAGGAGGACCAGCCTAGGCGAAAGAGGCCTAGAACCATCGGGCTTAGGAGAGCCTTGGAGAAACAGACGGCTGAAGAGCAAGCTCAATTCGAAGCTTTTCCTCTCACTACCCTCTTTGAGCGGGAAATTGAGGAAAACAAGGAAGCTTGGCTTGAGAGGGCTAACCAGCATTTGGAGACCAAGCTTGAGAAGGAAAACAGGGATCTCGAGCTACAGAGAAAGAGAACACTTCACTTTCAGAAGCTAAACCAATTCGCCAGGCGCAAATTGAAGGTGGCACAAGAAAAATTGAAGAAATTGAAGGAGAGGCGCCTAGCACAGAAAGAGGCAAAAAGCATATCAGCCCTCGATATTTTAGCTTCAGCTTCGGAACATGTTTCTATGGACCTTTGAGGGTCATACATGCCAATTTTGGGCCTGTTTCGAAAACTTTTTGTTTTTTGGCATTTTTGGGGTTTTCGCCAAAAACTCATAAATGCGCCATTTCAGTTTGAAGAGTCGTCAAGGGAGGAGGGTGATACCAATGGATTCCATAATTTCATGAGCATCTCTCCAGCGATTTTCAGGGAATTTGAAGATCATTCGCCCCTCCAAATTGGCGAAAAACAGCCTCATTTTGCACATTCTGCCCGCCCTATCAGCAGCCTGCTATTTTCTGGGTTTTTGCACACAGGTACAGTTTTGAGGGACTTTCAGAGATCATATTGAGGTGATTCCACTTGCATTGGAAAGCAGACACAGAGAGCTTTCCAACGAGCCATCATGAGCCTCATTTCGACATCGGGAAGGCTTCCATTTGCATCCAGCAAGTCAGGGGACCTTTTTCAGGCATAAATATGAAGTATTTTTGTAATTTTTGAACTCCGAAAATCTGCTTTTCCCAAATGTGCGTTAAGCTATTTTTATCATGGGAAAATCATGTAAAGTCAATATAATTTCCGTTTTTAGCAGTTTTTTAGATATTTTATTAGATATTTTGTGCCTTGGGCTTTGCAAAGCCTCAAGGACAAGTTTAGATATTTTGACTTGGCCAATGGGATAGCTAGTTGCTCCATGAGGTTTTCCTCCTTCTAGCCTATTTATCCCATGATTCTCATTGTAAATAAAGAGGCTGAACTTGAGAGAAGAATTAATGCATTGGTCATATGAGCTTTGAAGAATACACTTGAGTTATGATGTTTGGATTGCCTCTTGGATGCTTTTGAGGAATGTTGAAGGCTTGTTGATGGATTCCTTGACATGGTAGAATGGTATAGTGCTTCTTAATGTGTTTTGTCCTCTAGTTTTCACTCATATTTCATTTTTCTTGCTGCTATAGATCAGTAAAGATTGATTTTGAGACATGCCCATGGAGGCACCTCAAAATCCCTGAATCTTCATAGCTTGATGTTTTCTTCTCCCTTAGTTATGCTAAATAATTCTTAGCTGCTCTTTAGTAATCTAAGGTATTGTTGCTAAGTTTTATTCATCAGTTCCATGTATGTTGAGTAGGATGTATGGTTTTCCCTACCTACCTATCAGCTGCCCATAGTTCTGTCCATAAAACTTTCTCTTTGATTGATTTGTTGATCATTTTGTTGAACCAAGGAGGCCTAGTCCCGATCTAGCCCTTTGCCTAAAACTATGAAAACTTATTTGTCCAAGTGCCCAATGACTTAGAGACTATGTTTAGGCATTCCGGCATAGTTTATGAGTTGTTAGTTTGTCTCATATGTTTTCCCAAAGTCTGATAGCTATTTTCCCGAAGTTAGAGGGTCTTATACCTCTATGTATGGCTTGAATGTTTGATTTCTTATGTATTGATTAGCTCATAGTTATTCCTAGCATGATTAATGGCCTGCTATTACATGTTTATGTCTGCTATTAACTAGTTTGCATTTGAAATCCCTTGTCTTTCACTAACTTATTGTCCATTTAATCCATTTTTCCCAGAGATCCCTTCTACTGTGAATCAAATCGGCCCTACAGCAGCTTTACATCATCACTTCATAGCTTCCTTGATCTGTTTGACCCCATAGCCCAATTTATCTACATCTTGTCATCCAGTTTATGTATTTGATCAGTTTCATCCCTCACAAACTTAAAACTAAAAAAACCAAAAACACACTTCATAACTAGCCTAATATCATAACATCGCAAGTAAACACACCGACATCTTCTACACATATAGAGAGAGCCCTCTCTGAGTCCAGGAAGGCTAGGTCCTTGGGCTCCAAAGCTTGGTTTGATGTTACATCGTCATTTGGCTAGCCAATCGGCCAAATCACGGGACCCTAACACGTACCAGAAGAAATGAAATATGATGAGTCACAAAGAGAAATAAAAACTGAGATAGAAAAACATCACCGCTACTTTAAATCAGGATCCAAAGAAACGTGCTTGTCATATTAAAGAGCAACACCAATCATGTACAACATTGTCCAACAAATTGATATTCAGTCTGAAAACATATTCCTCAGCCTATCTTACACCTTTATGCAGAGAACTATATCTCAAGGGAAACAACTTACAATTCACAGATATACGATCAACAACGCTTACAATGAGTTTCTTCATGAGTTTTATAGCTGAAAGAGAGGCAGAGGGGGTAGATGAAAAACTAAATGAAAAATTAAAAAGAGTAGAATATGTGGGTCAATGCCCATTCTGTTTTAATATCTGATCATTAATCTTTGGTACTATTTGGGAGAAAGAGCGGTCTTCGACACGCTGCCATTTACTCCAGGTATGTTCTTGATGTGATTTTGCTGCAGTACTTATAGTACTCTGGTGAATAAACAAAAGATGGATAAATGAATATGAGGCATGATATACTATGTAACAAATGTTTTGGTAGCATTAGGACTACTGTTAGGGGATATCTTCTCGAAGACACAATGTAGAATAAATAAAGTATGGGTACTATGTCCTTTCGCAGGAGAAAGCTTCTGCAGATGTGAAACACTGTCACTATTGTTTTCTGTGCTATAGACCTCTTTAGGCCTACTGTGACAATCATGAGGTCTTCAATTTGGTACAATTCCCCTTTAAAAAATGAATAGGAGGTAAAATTATTTCATTAAGGGCCTTAAACTCTCTGATTACCCACTGATACTCTTTGTCGCTTTATCACTGTCTCTTTCTGTGAAATTTGGAACTCAAATGGTGCTGGGAGGACTTTACAGAGTTAAAATATATCTTTTAATGAAAATCACGTTCTAACACCTTCCCAGGCTCTTCTCTGTAATATTAGGCTCCGAACTTAGCCTTCTCTGCGCTCTATGCCACTATAACAATTACTGTGAGCAATGGCAGATTTCATCGCCTGCAACCTGCAAAAACACACAAACATGTTTAATAAATCCATGCATGGAAGGATGGATGTGGTCGAATGTTGTGAAGATGGCAGTGCAGTAGAGCCGAATGTAGTGGGTGTAATGGAATGCAGTGGAATAGTGAAAAACGAACTGATGCAAGTCAGGCGGAATGAAAAACTTTAATTTAAAACATTAGAATTTTAATGCTTGGTGGGATGAAACGATTTAATACGAAATATAAGGTTTTCACCTTTGAATGAAATACACAGAAGATGCGTGGAAAACGTATGAAATGGGCAGATATGGTGGGACCTGATCATGGGTGGAGGGTGATTCAATCAGAACCGTCGGATCTAAGGAGGAGATCGACGACTGTAATTGGATCGGAGGAAACCAATCAAGGAGTGCATGGCAGAATGTGGGTGAATCCTGGCTGTTGGTTCTTGTGGATTCAATGGCCAGGATTGTGTCAGATGATCACAATCAGGAGGGACGTAGGATGGCAAAGTTTAAACTTTGCGATTGCGATCGGAGCGAGGGAGCGAGGACCGTCAGATTAAAAGGTGGATCGATGGTGGGGAAAGGGAAATGCGGGCGCAATGGGACTTGCGATGATCGTTAGATCTATTCCAATCAATGGTGGAAATTAATTAAAACTTCGACAGGCTAATAACACCATTGCATCAGAAGTTTTGTTTTACAAAGAAAATATGCATGTCCCGCTCCGACTCTCCGATGTGATTAGCGCTTTGCGGGCTAGCGCTTGGTTTTTAGCACCCGTGCTTTTGGAGGGGAAGTGGTTAGGGGCTGGCCGAAAGGTGCTTAGCCTGCACATGGAAAAACATGGGTTTTTAGCAAAAAACACAACCTTTAAGGCTGAAATTATGCTTTCGGTTAAGGGAAAAAAGGGAGTCGCAATAAAATGAAAGGATTTCACTTGGTTTATAAGGGTGAAAGAGATGGTTAGGAAGACTTAGGAGGGATTTTTGGGGTTAAAGGGGAAACTTTGAAAAATGGGAAAAAGGGTTAAAATGGGGAATTTTGCAGAGGTACAAGGGACATAACAATGTTTTTCTGAGCATGAATTTTTCATGGGCAATGAGGATTTTTGAATGGAAACAACAGTGAAGATATTTTTAAAGGCAATGGACACATAGAGGCTTCAAGGATGACAGATTTTCTTGGGAAATGTATCTCTTGAAGGCTCAAAAAGAATTTAACCACCTGTTTTATTAACAAAAAATTCATAGGTGGCTAACAGTGGCTCCACATGGGGATGGCTTCTTCTTGAAGGAGTAAAGAATATAGAAAATAAATCTTTGGAGTAGGCCAGATGCCTGATCTTTGAACCATCTTCCGTCTTTGATTCAGCTATAAAAACATGATGGATTTTAATCAGTAGAAAACATTCCCCAAACAATCTACCTACCCATCCTACAATTCTAACATTTTTTCTTCAAGGTGCATTTGGATTTGCAGACCTTCTTCATCATTTTTTATTGAAAAAATGAAACAAACTAGTCTATGTCTACCCTTATTCCTCCATGAGAACGGATTAAACTGTTGGCCTCATATGTCTCTCTATCTAATCTAATACCTGCTGGGATTAAATTTTCCAATAGATTTATTCTCTACATTCTACAACAGAAATTTAAAATCAGTAAAACTAGGATTAGACAGTCTAGTTTGTTGTGTATCCAAGGCATAAAGACAGCTGCACATGGACTGAAATTGCAGAAATTTGACAACAAAATATTGAAGGCTTGGTATTTTGAAACTTTTGAAGCATCCTTCTTATTTTCGTGACTCAATTTTTGAGCTTGTTAGAGTCGCTTTCTTCTTCACTTCAGCTCTGGTTTTGGGCTTGTTAGAGCTGATCCTTTTTCTCCTTTGCTGGTTCAGATTTGGAGCGTTTTAGAACCAGTTGTCTTCATTTCCTTTGGCTCAACTTTTGATCATGTTAGAGCCTATTTTTTGCACTCCAGAGGTTCAAGCTTGGGCATATCTAAACCTCTCCTTCTCTATTTTTTGAAACATTTTCTCTTTTTCTTGAAAACAAAACACTACAATGGTATGTACAATGGAAATGAAAACTGTAAATTGGAAATCAGCAGTAGTAATACTTGAGCATCCTGCCATTGACAGGACCCCCAAACAAATCTGTACCATCTAGCTCTTGCAGAAAAAAGGCATTTGGACCCACGGTGGCCTGTATGATGTAAGGAACCTGCCACAAACTATCAAATTTGCCATGCTTTCCTTTGTCCTCTCTCCTGGAGTCCCACTTCTGAAATTTGTCTCCAATTTTGAAGTCCGAGACCTTGGTTCTCTTGTCAAATAAATTCTTAATATTTTCCTGGACTTTTAGGACTTTGTTATAGAACTCTTCTCTTGTTTGTTGGAGATGAATTGTCTGATTTATCCTCCTCACCATACTGTCTTCTTCTGTCTAGATCTCTTGGACTAGTTTAATCACTTGTATCCCAAGGCTGGTTGGAAACACTGCCTCTATCCCATACACAAGCTAATAGGGTGACGTGCCAATGGATTTCTTAGTTTTAAGCCTGTCAGCCCATAAAGCATGCACTAACTTTTTATGCCACGACTTTTTGTTCTCTTCCAACAGCTTTTTGATAATGGTTACCAAGCTCTTTTTTGATGATTCCGCTAACCCGTTACTGTGTGGGTAATAAGCAGTTGAATGACCAAGTTCTATTTGATACCTGTGACAAAAATCAAACATTTTCTTGGATCCAAAAGCAGCAGCGTTATCCGTGATTATTTTTCTTGGGCAGCTAAACCTAGAGAGGATGTGGTCTTCTAGGAACTTAATGATGACAGAATCTGTGGAATTCCTAGAAGGTATGGCCTCAATCCACTTTGTGAAATACTCTGTGGTTCTAAGGATCCACTTGTGTTGTGTAGAAGAAGAAGGGTGTATTTCCCCTATGAAATCTAGGCCCCATTGCAAAAAGGGGCCCTCGACAGTAATGGGTTGTAAGGGCAAAGGGAGGAGTTTTCTCTTGCCTTCAAAAATCTGGAATTTATGGCAGGCAATTATCATTTTGTGTATGTCATTGAAAAGTGTAGGCCAGTAATAGCCAGCTATGAGTATTTTGTTAGCAGTGGCTTTCCAACTCAAGTGACCTCCACACTCCCCTACATGGAATTCCTGTTTAATTCTCTCGGCTTCAGTTTCAGGAAAACATTTAAGCAATAGACCATTTGCATTTTTCTAGTATAAACACTCATTCAATATGCAATAGATTCTAGCCTTTAGTTTTAGGAATCTGGCCTTAGTCTTTGATAGATCAAGAGGGGCATTGAGGTTTTTGAGCACATACATGATATTGTAATACCATGGAGAGTTTTGAAATTTTTCCTCAATAGTTGGATCAGGCAACCCTTCCTGTTCATCCAAGGCACCTACCATGTTAATGTCAAGCGCTTGTATATTTGATTCAGCCATTAGTTGAGCTAAGCCTTGACCTTTGATCAGTTTCGTGGGTTTTATTTCCAGGTCGTATTCTAAAATCACAGTGATCCATTTTCCCCTCTTTCCGTCCGGGTCTTGGGACAAAATGTCTTTAACCACTATGTTAGGCATGTAGGCTATGGTGTGAGAATGCAGTATGTACACCCTAAAGTCCTTCAAGGCCTTTACCAAGGAATATGCCTATTTTTCCATTATGTTATATTTTAAGGGTGCATCCCTCAGAGCCTTGCTGAAGAAAGCAATAGGCTGTTCCATTCCCTCTGGATTTTTCTGCAGTAGAACTGCAGCCACTGTATGCTCGGAGGAAAATGAAAATATTAGGAAGTCTTTTGAGAAATCAGGGTTGATTAGGATAGGAGCCTGGGTGAGTGCAAGTTTAACTGATTCAAAATATTTTTTAGCCTCTACAGTCCACTTAACTCCTACACCTTTCTTCAGCATGTTAGTCATATTCCTGAGGTGTTCAGCTAGGTTGGGAATAAACCTCCTTAGGAAGTTAATTTTCCCAATAAAGGACTGTAACTCTTTAATGTTTCTCAGGTGTGTGATCTGTAATATTCCCTCAACCCTCTATGGGTCTATCTTAATTCCCTCCTTAGATATAATATGGCCGAGAAGCTTACCTTATTGCAGCCTGAATACAATTTTTTTGGGATTTAATGACAGACCAAACCTTCTACATTTTTCAAAAACCCTTTTCAGATGTTTTAGGTCCTCCTCATCAGTCTTGGAATAGACCATTATGTCATCCAGATAGATGACAATGAAGTGCCCTATTTCTTCTGAAAAATCTATGTCCATCACTCGTTGCACTGGCGTTCATCAGTCCAAAAGGCATTTTTACGTACATAAAAGTACCCCATGGAGTGGTGAAGGCAGTTTTGAGTTGATCTTCTGGGAGTACTAACACTTGGTTATAACCCGAAAAACCATCTAGCAGGGAGATCCTTTTTGAGCCTACTACCCTCTGAAGGATGTGTTCCATCTTTGGCAAAGGGTAATTGTCCTTAAGTGAGGCCTTGTTAAGGTTTCTGAAATAAATGCACAGTCTGATCTCACCTGTCTTTTTTCTCACATCTACTAGGTTCGAGACCCAATCAGAGAACCTCACAGGGACTATTATTCCTGCCTCGTACATCTTTTTTATTTCCTTTTCTACCGCAGGCAATTGTTTTGGGTTAATTCTGCGAAGTTTCTGTCTGAAGGGTTTCTGGTTCTCTTTAAAAGGTATCTTTTGCTGTATGATGCTTGTGTCGTAGGACTTTAATTCCTCGTATCTCCAAGAAAACACATCAAAGAATTCTTTAAACAGTTCAATGTATTTATTTTTAATGTCTGCGGGTAAGGACCTAGCCAATTTTATCATCTTAGGCTTGTCTTCAGTGCCTATATTGTATTCCTCTACGTCAGAGTTTGAGTGCTCTATGGTGGGTTTTTTCGCTACATCATCAAAATTGAAAAGATCTTCTAAAGGTGCCAGACCTCGAGGTATATTCTTATATTTTGACTGCAGCACCTCTATTTCCTCTTTGTCTGCATTTTTATATTCTTCGGTTGGATTTCCAATTTCTTCAGTTAACACATTTATTTCAATGTTATCAGGTGATATTTCTTCGTCCGGGGGCTCTTCACTTAGGCAGCTATCATCGGATTTAGAGTCTGAATCAGAGAATTCAAACTCGTTTTTTCCTATTAGGAAATCCTCAATCTGCTTATCGCCCTCAAAGATCTGCCAATATTTCTCATTATCAGGCATTGCAGGTCTGTATTTGGTCTGAATGACGATATTTTTGTCACTGGGAGACTTATGATGTGAACTAGCTATGTAAGCTAATCCATTTGCAATTACGTTCTGGCTCCTAGGAACAAACACCAGTTCATATTCCACAAAGGTTTTTAGTAGATCCATCGCATCATTCCTCTACGCTCTCAATCTAGGGTGTTTCACTGTATACTCCCTGTTCACTTGTTTTATGATTAACTCAGAGTCCCCATGTACCGCTATCCTACGGGCTCCTAGTTTTTTCAATAGGTTCAAGCCTAGGATGAGAGCCTCATACTCTGCGATGTTGTTAGTACATTTGAAGTTTAGATTGAAAGCATGGCTCTCGGCATAGTCACTCTCTGTGTTATGTAACCACACTCCAGCTCCTGTAGTCTTTCTAGTGCAAGACCCATTGAAATCCATTCTCCATAAGGGACTGTTGTCAGTTTTAACATCATTTCCCTCCCTAAAATTGGTTTCAGTGTTAAGCTATGATATGGGGTCTACACTGTGGTGTGGAGTGTTTTGTTCTTCCTGCTGTGTGTGTGGTTCGGAGAGTTAATCAGTCAGTTTTTTGCATTCTGTTACTTGTTCATTCTAGGTTTTAGATTCGGTGCACTGCCCAAAAGGTTCTTCTTCATTTTCTTCCAATTCTAGAGTGGCCATTATGTTAAAATATATGGGCATTGTCTCATTGTTCGTATCTCTGTTTTCTAGTTCTGGCTCTTCTATGGGCTCATCATTGCAAAGGATGAAGGAGTCCAGGTCTGTGTGTACAAAGTACAAAGGAGAATTTTTAGGCTTTTCAGGGCTGTTGACCAAGAATTTCATTTGTGCCTCTCTATACAATCTCCTAAGTTGGCTAAAGACAGGGATTGTGGCATATGCCCCATCCATCTGCATTGTACCTTGCAGCTTGGCTCCCCATGACCTTGATAATAACATGCCACACTTAGGTGGCACATCTGCCACTACAACATCCATAACCATACATTTGGCTGGAATCTGGGTCAAGTTCACACACAGGACTTTGATGAGGCCAAGACACTTTGCCCTGCTAGAGTAAAATGAATATAAGTATTTGTAGGGATGGGTTATTTCGAGGCCTAACCTCTCCATAACTACCTTAGGCATCAGGTTGTGTGATTCCCCTGATTCATGCATCGCATTGTGAAGGATATTTTTGTGGATGTTGAGACTGATGTAAAACGACGATACTACCCCTTCCTGAAACTTCCATTCTATCTTTGGACCAAAAAGAAGGGCTGGTTGATCATCACTCAAGTTGATAGCATCACTGTTTTCTCCTAGATTCAAAGCTTTCAAAATTTGGCCTTTGTGTACATCCTGAGTGGCCAGCTCAGAGAGTGGGATAGAGATCTTGATTTTCACAATCTCACTCTCCAAATTGAAGGTGGACTGACTCTTCGTGACACTCAACTCTGTTTTTTTAGTCACTATCTTAGTGGCTGAATCAACGTGTAGATTCTCGCTTTGTACAGTGTTGGGAACTATTTTATCAGGAGCACTAACTGCAGTGCTAGTGCTGCTAGTTGGTTGGCTTTATTTTTCGGTATTTTTGTTGTCTTTCTCTTTGTTCTTTTCAGAACTATCAGATGCTGATTTATTATTTTCAATAGTCACTTTAGAATTTTTCTCAGGCCTTTTCTTAATAGTAATCCCAGAAGCTTTTGGTTTGGAGTTGTCTGAGTTATTTTTGCTTCTAAGTTCATACTATTCTTTGACCTGCGTGATAGCATTCTCAAACCCGAGCCTGTAATCCTTGGATTCTAATCTTTCCTCATCCCAATATGAGGGTGAGGGCTGATCTTCTTCTGTGGAATAGTTGTGGATTGAGTTTTCTATTTCAAACATATTTATTTTGGTTCCTTCAGACCCTTCTATTATTCCCTCATCTTCATCAAGAAAATTTTCCTGAAATGGGGGTATGACTTGTTGGTCTGATTCTCTTTGTCTGCTGGGAGTGGTATTGTTTCTCCTAAAGTTTTGGTTCTGGTTATGATTTTTGTTTCTGTTTTGATCACTGACTGGGAAAACCATTTTTTCCATCATTTGTTGTAGCTTTTCCATGTTTTTGGCTAAATGGTCATACTTGGGATCAGATGTGAAAGCTATAACATCATCCCTATATGTTACCCTTTTCTCAGCCCTCATTATGGATTTCTTCTCAATCAGGTTAGCCTCTACACTCACTGCCCCTTTTTGCATATCTTCCAATGTGTTTTAATCTCTCTCCCAAAGCTGGTAGGCCATGTCAGCGTCGAAGCCTTCAGGGTACTTCACTAAAGCCATACCTTGGGGAGGCTTCATATGTGGAGGAAGAGCGTTGTAAACGCTATTGGACCTTGTAGAATAGTCATGGACACTCTCTCCTACATTCCTTTTAAGGTTTTTGTATTCCACTAAGATTTGGAGAGGGTTGGCCTTAACTTCACATTTGTTTATGAAGGTTTGATATTGTTGGAAATATGATGCAGAGTGTTGTCCTTGATGGCAACCCACTGAATGAAGATGAAGACATGCGATTGTCGACATATGTTGTCCTTGATGGCAAACCAATTAGTCTTGACCTAATGGACTTATGAGTACAGAAGGCAATGAAGAAAGGAATTCAGAATGTGCTAAATCTATGGTGAAAAGAGTATGTCTCAAGGAATACGCGGATATGTCTAGGATAAGTCGCGTATGCACGCGGGAAACAACGTGCCAAGTCGCGTATGGGCAAAAGCGCTCATAAAGTACAAAACCAGGGGTAACCACCATGGTATTGACCCATTGTATTGGGTAATGATTCGTCTAAATGACCCAAGATCCGGGAATACCATCGGAAGTAATGTGGTTTTGGCTCATGGTATTGAAAAAAGGGTAAACCTATATAAGGAGAAGAAATTCATTGTGCACATCATGAGCATGGGGGCAAGATGTCTGAGCTTGAATGAATACTTATCTCTGAAGTATATCTGAATGGAAAGGGTTACAATTGAATGATAGATCTGAACATATGATGCACCAATGATGAAGAAGGGGATCTAGATCTGAAATGTACTTGCTAGATCTGTTTATGGAATGATTAGATATGTGATGAGGCGAATATCTGTCTGAGGTAAAGGGTAAAATCTGAAGTGATGTATCTATTGTGAAGAATTGCAATGACATAAAAGTCTGAAGAACCATACGCTAGTTCGCCGAAGGGGAAGCACGTATATACGCGTCTTCGCTGAAGAAAAAGCGCGTATGCGCAATAAAATTAGCTCTGTAATATGTACAGAAGTATACACTGGTTTATGTGAACGGAAGCGTGTATATACGCGACATCAGAGAAAGGAAAGCGCGTATGCAAACTAGGGTTTGCTGAAGTCTGTGGTAAGAAATGTCTGATTTGTTCTGCTGGTTTACTGATATGTGTCAGTGAGTTATATGTATCTGTTTCATGGTTGACTGTGCTTAAAAGTATGGAAAGGGTCCAGTCTGAAAATATGATGAAACGTGGCCTGCAAGTGGTGTCCTAAAAGAAGCTTTGGATCCAATGTGAAAATTGATGAAACGTGGTCCATAGAGGTGCGGGGGGTTGTAGCCCGGTCAGTAGCTCCCTTAGGTAGGGGTGGTAAACGAGAGCGGGGGGTCGTAGCTCCCTTCCGGGGAGAGGCTGATGGCAGGTCGGGGGGTAGGAGCTCGATTCCGGGGAGAAGGGCGAGTAAACGAGCACGGGTGGGTGCACAACGTCTTGGTAGGTCTCCTGACACATATGTTTAATGGATGTTTTTCTCTATAATAAAATATTGAAGGAGTCGAGCAAGTTGCGGCGGTGGTTTTCTCCCGACTTGGGTTTCCACCTAAAAATCACGGTGTTCATGTGTGATGCTTTGTGTCATGGTTATTCTATTGTTACTGCACATGTTTACTGATAACTTAACATCATATGAATGAATGTTGCAAAGAACTAAGTTAATAAATATCTGCATAATTAGATCTCTGCTAATACACGAGTTGTATGAAGGATATCCGCGTGTATACGCGAGTTTACTAAAGGAAAGTAGCGTATGGGTTTTAAAAAATGAAAAAGTAAAATTTTTTGAATATGCAGTAAATACTGATTCACCCCCCCCCCCCCCTCTCAGTATTTTTCCCAACAATTGGTATCAGAGCAGGTCCTTCTGCGGAAGCTTGATCGCTTGAAGGAGATCCGTCGCAATGGGAAGTCATGAAGGAGTAATGTCTATAAATCCACCTCTATTCAATGGAAGAAATCTGATATTCTGGAAGGTACAAACAAAAGCATATCTGCAAAGTCTTGGTGCAGATGTATGGGAAATCGTGGAAGAAGGTTATCAATACCCGGCAAGTATTCCTACTAATGCAGCAGAAAGGAAGAAGTATGAAATCAATGCCAAAGCAGTGAATGTCTTATTAGGAAGCATGATGAACCAAAATTTGCTAAAGTGATGTAGCTACATTCCATGAAAAGAAATATGGGACAAATCATTCTAAGCTATGAAGGAGACACAAAGGTAAAAAGTGCAAAACTCCAAACTCTTAGGGTGAATATGAAAATTTGAAGATGCATAGTGATGAGAGTATTTCCCATTTCTTCTTACGTCTGGATGATATTGTAAATCGAATGAGAAATTTGGGTGAAACCATAACTGATACTACTTTGGTGGAAAAAGTCTTAGGATCCTTGACTTCAAAATTTGACTCTAAAGTTTCAGCTATTGAAGAAAGGCAAGATCTGCAAACTCTTAGCATTGTTCAATTACATGGTATTCTGACTGCTTTTGAAATGAGACAAGGATGTCCGTCTCAAATCAAAGAAGTTTCTTTTAAGGTATCTGCAAGAGGAAAAGAAAAGGAAGTTGTCAAAGAATCCAGCTATATATCCGAAGAAGAAGAAGCGAATTTTGTGAGAAAGCTCCAACTAGGTACTGGAAGATTCAAAGGTAATCTTCCCTTCAAATGTTTTGAGTGTGGAAAAGTTGGTCATTATGCTGCAAAATGTCCTTATAAAGAAACATCTGCTAAAGGAAAAGAAGTAGCAAGAAGGGATAAGAACCGATCTAGCTCTAAGAAAAGTTACTATACTAATGAAGATAGTGATGGGTCATCTGATAGTGAGGAAGAATGTGAAGAAGATCTTAGACTTCTCATGGCATTTGAACAAAGAGAAGAAAAGGATAATTTTGTGGATGCTCTGGAAGACAATGATTTTCTTGAAGAAAACAATCAACTCAAAGTAAGCCTAGAAGAAAAGAACATAATCATAGAGACTCTTGAAAATCAGCTTGAAGCAAAGGAAAAACGCATTGAAGAATTGGAGTGTGAAGTTGTAAGTCTAAGGAAAGATAATGAGAAAGGAAAAACTCTCAATCTTAGATTTGCTAAAAGTTCAGAAACCTTAGATGAAATTATCAATGCTCAACGTTCTCCTCTCATAAAAATAGGTCTTGGATATATTGGAGAATCCTCTCAGGCTTCAGCACCAAACTATCTAAAAGCAACAACTACTGGTTTACAATATCCTGCCTCGCAACAAGGAAGCAAGGATTATTTACAGGTAAAGCAGGATCATCGCAATTCAAGGAACACTAACAGCAATAAATTTCAAAGGAGCTACAACCAGCAGGTAAATTCAAATAGAAGATTTCATGATCGCATAAATTTCTACTTCAATGGACAATGTTTCTCATGTCACAATTTTGGTCATAAAGCTGTTCAATGTGTTGCTTATAAAACCATCATGACAAGAGAAGCAAGAAAGAAAAGGATGAATATTGAACCAAAGAAGAACACCTATAACAACTTTTCTCCTCTTCAAAATCAAGTTGAATGTACTTACTGCAATAACTTTGGTCATGAAGAATCTGATTGCAGGAGCAAGGTTCAGTCAAAAGAACATATTCCCTCAAGCTCTAAAGTGTGGAAAAAGAAAGAAATACCGGTTGAAAATTGTGGGATAGCGTTATTTGCAGAAGGTGAAGAAAATCAATGGTACATTGATAGTGGGTGCTCAAGACACATGACAGGTGAAAAAAGTAAACTTCTTGCATATAATGCTCTAGAAAAAGAAAAGAAAGTTACTTTTGGAAATGATACTCCTGCTGTAATTAAAGGAAAAGGGTCAGTGTTTCTAAAAGAAAAGGTGAAGGCTAATGATGTCATGTATGTGGATGGATTAAGGCATAACCTGTTAAGTGTAAGTCAAATGTGTGATCAAGGAACATAAGTTGTCTTTAGTTCAAAAGAATGTGTGGTTCGTGATCTTGATACAGGTAAAATTATCATAAAAGGGAAAAGAAATCCAAGCAACCTGTATGTACTAAAAAACTGCAAAGATCAATGTTACTTAAGCAAGTCTTCAGAAAATTGGCTATGGCATAGAAGGTTGGGGCATATGAGCTTCTCTCAAATCAACAAAGCAAGTAGACTTCAAGCTGTTCGTGATCTTCCTAATATTAATCTACCAGAAAGTATCATATGCAAATCTTGTCAATTCGGTAAGCAGACCAGAGTACGATTTAATGCCAAAGAAGGATCTTCAAGTAAGCCTCTTGAACTCATTCATACTGACATCTGTGGACCTATGAGGAAAAAGTCACTATGTGGGGAAGAATACTATATCTTATTTATTGATGACTACTCTAGAATGTGTTGGATCAGGTTCATTAAACATAAAGATGAAGCATTTGAAAAATTTCAGATCTTCAAAGCATTGGTAGAAAATGAATTAGATCTAAAAATCAAGTGTCTTAGATCTGATCGAGGAGGAGAATATACATCAAATGAATTCTTTGAATTTTGTGAACAACACGGCATAAAAAGACAGTTCTTTGTAGTAGGCACTCCACAAGAAAATGGCGTAGCAGAAAGAATGAATAGAACAATTCAACAAATGGCTAGAGCTATGCTTGATGATTCTGGAACTCCTGACATGTTCTGGGGTGAAGCAGCACACACAGCAGCTAACATTCTCAACAAGGCTCATGTTCAGGTAAATAGTGACAAAACTCCATATGAACTCTGGTATGGTAAGTCTCCCTCTATGAAGAATTTTAGAGTTTTTGGAAGTAAATGCTTTATCAAAAATAATGATGAAAAGCTTGGCAAGTTTGAACCTAGATCGGATGAAGGGATATTTCTTGGTTACTCATCTTCAAGCAAAGCTTACACATGTTACAATAAAAGGCTTTGAAAGATTGTTGAATGTATTGATGTTGTTATTGATGAGTCTTCTGCAGCTCCTAAAGAAGAAAAACAAACAACAAAAGAAGATGATGGTGACTTATGTCCTTCTACATCAAATAGAAATGATATAGACAGTGGATCCAATGAAGAACCTGAAAATGATCTATCTGAAAAAGCTCCTTCCAGATATGTTCAAAAGAATCATCCTGAGTCTCAAATTTTGGGAGACAAGGAATCGGGTGTACGAACAAGGAGAACTCTGGTGGGATCTTCTAGTCATCTAGAACTTCTATCCACAATTGAACCACATGTGGAGTACTGAAAAGGTATGTTTTTTATCATTATTTCAGTGGCTTTTTAGTAGAATTTGTAAACCTTTTTGTCTCATGAATTTGGAAAGTAATAAGGAATTATAATAAAACATGTGGAAATTGATATGCAAGACTTAACCACTAATAATGGTTATTTTCTGAACAGGAAAAGGAAAAAACGAGGAATTGCCACTCCAAAGGAAGAGACAAAGTCGAGATAACTGTTGTCCCTCTGAAGGTGAACCGAATGCAAACAAGGCTAAATAGATTACAGCAAATCGGCTCGGAAAAGAAGGAGAAGACACCAGCTCGGTGCCAAAGAAAGGAAAGGATGAAGAATTAACAGTTTGACGAATTGGATCACTGCTTTATTTATCATGTTACTTGGACATCTCCGCCGTCGCCTTTATATAAAGGGACAGCACTGTTAGCTTGATATATAGGATACACTTTTATGTAATTTTCCGAAAAACATCAGCTTTGATTATTAAGTCTCGTTGAGAACTGGTTCAATGTATTTTTGACCGATGCATTAAGGAAAGCTTGGTGATTATTTCATCTCTGCGTCTGGATTAACTTAAAGCGGTGTATCCTTGGAGGCTAAGGGCCCGGCCCCGGAGGACACTTGCTTTTGTACCATTACGACTTGACTTCTGTGTGGTTTGTTTATCAGTGTTATTTGGTAATTTGATATGCTTTATAAATTTCATATTACATGCTCTGTTAAAGATTGAATCATTGAGGTTTTTACAGACAGAATCGTGTGTTGACTCCGCATCAAGTTATTAATCTTTTCAAGAGTTAATTGCATGTTCTTACTGTTCTATTACAGAGCTGTTATATTGACATTTGTTTCATACATTCACTTGAGGTAGTGTTCTTCATAATCGTTAGATTCATAAATGATAGTGTTCTGTTGGAAGCACAGTTGTATTCCTGTTGGTTCAGGTTGATCAGATTATTATTCCAGTGTGTTGTGTGCGTTTCTGATTTATCAGTACTGTTCTATAATTTATCAATACTTAACGTTGTTCCATTAGTATGATTTGTGTGAATTGACTTTAGAGTGAAAGAATGTTATTTGATTGCAAAGAGTGCATTTGAGTTAATAGATTAAGTTTGGTTACAACCCGCGGGACTTAGTTATTTCAATTGCTGTTCCATTTTAGATTTGTTGTTCCATTCCAGAATTGCTGTTCAATCCTTTACTTACTGTTCCATTTACTTGCATTTGGTGTGAGAGATGATCTAAGGCTGTAGTGAGCATTGGCAGTCACTGTCTAGCTCCCAGGCTCGTGGTCTATGCTCTAATTTCCTTTCCATCGGTTTCCGAAGGGATGGGTTATCACTGCCGAACCCTTGACTGATAAGCTGTTGAGTTTTCTGAGTGTGTGATTTATTCTTTGAAGTAATTTAGTTACAGATAAGCATCTGTTTACTCTTGTATTTCTTAAGCACTATACTACTAGCATTACTCTGAAAAATGATAGCCTCAGATTGAGTCACTCTTTGTAATAACAAAACGCTCCCGGATTGACATATTAATGTGAGGTAATTAGAGGTGAAAGAGACCCTTTTTATAGCTCTACATTTTGGCGTCGTTGCCGGGGAAAGAGTGTAGCCATTTGTCTTTTTCAGAGTAGTGTACGAGCCTGCTAGGGAGGAGTTGGATCCTAAAAACGGAAGGTAAGAACCTACGTGCGGAGCATGTAAAAACCCTGCTCCACTATCCGCTTTCCTAACAGATTTGTTTTTGCTTTGTTTAAATAAAAGTTGGTAGTTCATTTTTGAGTGCATGACTAAGCAGAAAAGACCAGAAAAGAATATCAAACCCCCATCCAAGCCTGAAAAAGCTAAGGGGCCGGTGACCCTTGGCCGAACGACCTTCATAGACGAAATATATAAGAAAACAAAATCTCAGCCATCAGTAGGCCTCAAGAAAAACATTTCTAAACCACCTACTAGTTCCCTTCAGGCCACAGGATCACCCTCTGTAGCCTGTGCTGAGGTGCATAGTCAAACTGAGGAGCAGGACTTTCAAGAAATTGAAAATTCCACTCCAGAATTATTGCAGGAAGGGAACTCTAGCAAATTTTGTGAAGGAGAAGGAGAAACAGGGGAAACCAAGGAACCAAAATCCCCTATTGAAACAAATCAGCCATTAGATAGCCCAGATAAGGGGAGTGCTGCGAAAATCATTGTCGAAGGAACCCAATCTTCAGGAATCCTTATTATTCCAGATAAAGGAAGCGCTATTAAAAATATCTCTGTCAAAACAGTCCTCACTCAACCTAGGAATACCCTCCTAGATATCCCAGAAGGTTATTGGCATATATTCGATCCCATGGCTCAAAACCAACCAAATGCTCAAAACTAGCCAAATACTCAAACCTCTACATTACAATATCCTATAGTGGATTCTGCAGCAAATGCACCCATGAAAGCTATCCCTCTTCAGCATATCCCTACATTTCACGGACTCACATCAGAAGATCCGGATGCATTCTTATTCGAATTTGATGTGTTATGTAGGGGGTACGATTACACCACCGATCCCCAAAAATTGAAATTATTCCCCTCTACATTAAAAGGGGCTGCTTTAAGATGGTTTATGGGGCTAGGTGGTGGGGTTATCAACAATTGGGATCAAATGAAAGAATCCTTCTTAAACAAATATCAGGATTATTGTAGGTCTAGAGAATTAAAAGACGAAATATTTCAAATGACAGCTAGACCGAATGAAACATTAGAGGAGTATGTGGAACGTTTTCAGTACAATCTACAAAGATCTCCTTATGCATCACTACCTTTACCTGATAATTTGTTAAAAACTGCATTAATAAGGGGTATGAAGGAACAATGGATTGAAACATTAAACATTATGGGAAAAGGGGATATTTATCAAGAGAGTTTTGCTGACATTATTGATTTGTGTATCAGGAGTTCGAGAGGCAGCACAAGAATAAAACCGACAGAATACGATCGGTTTGCAAGAGATAGCAAAGTATCAGCAGAAGGAGTAACACGTGCAGAAATTGGAAATTTATTAGAAAATTTTAAAACTGATATTATGGGGACACTAACTACACAACTTGATATTGTGCAGGCTAAACAGAAGCAACTGGAGGCAGAACAAAATTTGGCAATCTTCTGCCCCCGATGCAGAAAGAAACATAGCCACAAGGAGTGTCCACTAGATAAAGTCCAAACATGCGCCATCTGTACAAAAGATCACCTTACGGAGAGCTGCCCCTCACTTCCTGGATTGAAAGCGGTATATAAGGAAGCAGAAGAAGAACCAGAATTGGTGAATTCGATCAACCAGCGCCGCCAGTGGCAGCCGAGACAACCTGGTATGTTTCCAGACTCAACCTCTTTCTTTCAAAACCCACAGTATAATGCTCAACAATATGGTATGTGGCAAAATCAATCTCAACCCCCATTTACAAACTGGTCACCACAATCGGTTCCTTCTTCAAATCCAATACTGAATCAAACAAACCAAACTGGTTGGCCGAATTTCCCTTACACTCCACCATGTTGGCAAAATGGCCCATATCCTTCACAATGGACTCCCTCTACTTCACAAAGTTCACCCTGGCAGACAAGCTGGCAAAGACCGATGTACCACCCAGCTGGAACTATTCCGCTCCCTCAACCTACTCTGCCAGCTTTACAACAAAATCCCCAGTCTAACCTGAGATCGCAACTCCCAGCCCAACCCGATCCCAATCCAAACAACAGACAGGTCCAATCTATTCAAATCATAGAATCACCAGAAATAGGACCCGACCTGAGGGAGTGTAATGACCTTCAGTTAAGATCTGGACGTATAATTGAAACTGAGGAAGATAAAATAGTTCATATTGAAGATCAGTTACCAAGAGAACATCAGTTACAACACGAGGATGTAAATAAGCAACAAACTCATAATCAAACAACCACATCCTCTCCTCCATTCCCAGAACGATTAGCCATACCTCGACCCATACAGTATCCTGACTTTGACATTCTGGGAGAATTACAAAATCTGTACATAAAAATTCCATTCCTCCAAGCCATTCAAGACATTCCCATATATGCAAAAACTATCAAAGAATTGTGCATAAAAAAACCAAGGAGGAATATAACAAATAATCCAAGAGTCCAAGTAGTCGGTACTTTATCTGATCTATTTTCTGGAAGAGAAACACCCCTTAAATATGAAGACCCCGGGAATCCAATTATAACTGTTCAAATTTATGGTCAGACCCTGTCTAATGCCTTAGTTGATCTAGGGGCTGCAATTAATATTTTAACGACCACAACTTGCCAAAAGCTCGGCATTACATCTGTAGAACCCACCTCTACTCTGTTGGAATTGGCTGACCGATCTGTGGTTAGACCAGAGGGTACTCTACATGATGTCATGGTTTCTGTAGAATCCTGGGAGTATCCAACCGATTTCCTGATAATTAATCCAAAAACCCGACTTGATGGACACCCGCTAATTTTAGGTAGACCTTGGCTCGCTACTGCCGATGCCTACATTGGCTGTCGGCAGGGAAATATGACCATAACCAGAGGACCGAATAGCAAGAATTTAGTTCTATATCCCCCAGTGCAGCCAAGTGTCACAATAACCAAAACTAATAAGCACCCTGTATCATACCTTACTGATAACATCAGATCTCCATTAACTATACAAGAGGCACTTGATTTCAAAGACCAAACAGAAGATGATGCCATTAATAATTTCATTACTCAAGTTGAACCTCGCACACAGTGTCACATGATAGAAGCAGCATTTGATAATGACTTGGAGGAAGATCCTCTGAAAGACACGCATGACCACACGATACCTCTTACTTCTGTTGCAAATAGTAAAACTGTGGAAATTGCACCGGGGAAAACTTTAAACATCAATGCTAATCTCACACCTGAACAGGAAACTAAGCTCATCCATCTATTAACAATGTATCAAGAAGCATTTGCATGGGACTACCCTGATATGAAAGGAATCGATCCACAATTATGTACACACCACATTTATATAGAAAAAGATGCCAGACCTGTGCGTCAGCCGCAAAGGAGACTTAATCCTCATCTAAAGGATGTTGTAAAAACTGAACTGCAGAAACTTTTAGATGTTAATTTCATCTATCCTATTTCTGATAGTAAATGGGTCTCTCCGCTTGTGGTGGTACCAAAAAAGAACGGAAAATGGAGAATTTGTGTGGATTATAGGGAACTAAATAAGGCAACACATAAAGATCACTTTCCTCTCCCATTCATAGACCAAGTATTAGATACTTTGGCAGGGAAGAAGTTCTTTTCTTTCCTGGATGGCTTCAGTGGATACAATCAGATTCAGATTGCCCCTGAAGACCAGGATAAAACTACATTTACTTGTCCCTGGGGAACATTTGCCTATCGAGTTCTACCTTTTGGCCTATGTAATGCTCCTGCCACATTTCAGAGGGCTATCCTTAGCATTTTTGCAGATTTAATAAATGACGGACTTGAAATTTACATGGATGACTTTACACCATATGGAGATGATTTTGATCCAGCTCTAGACACCCTAGAAAAAGTCCTACAACGCTGCCTTGTTACCAGGCTTTGCCTAAGCCACGAAAAATGTTTCTTGATGATGACTGAAGGACTTATCCTAGGACACTATGTTTCAGCAGCCGACATTCAGGTAGACCCAGCCAAAATCCAAATACTTTTGCTCATTCCCACTCCTACTACTCAAACAGAGGTACGCAGCTTTCTTGGATTTTCTGGTTACTATAGACGATTTATAGAGCATTATTCGCACATTGCTGCTCCTTTATATGCACTAACTAGTAACGTTGATTTTCTTTGGACAGACAAATGTGACCGTGCTTTCGAGGATCTAAAGAAGCTTGTATCCACAGCCCCAGTCCTTCGAGGACCAAACTGGGACCTACCGTTCCAAATATCATCTGATGCCTCCGATACAGCCATTGGCGCAGTCCTTGGACAGGAAGAGGATAAAAAACCATATGCCATATATTACATCAGCAAGAATTTATCCCTTGCTGAATTAAATTACACTGTTACTGAAAAATAATTCCTAGCTGTAATACATGCTGTCAATAAATTTAGACATTATATTACAGGCTATCCTGTTATCTTATATACAGACCATTCTGCTATAAAATATTTAGCAAATAAGCCTGTCACAAATGCCAGAGTAACTCGATGGTTGATTTTATTACAGGAATTCGACATCACAATCAAGGACCGGCCTGGCAAAGAAAACCCTGTAGCCAATTTTCTTTCGAGAATACCAAAATCAAGCGATGTAGCAGCAGTTGAAGATAAATTTCCGGATGAGCACCTGTTTGCTGTTGCCGTTCAAACACCCTGGTATGCTGATGTTGCCAACTACCTCACAGTAGGTAAATTACCAAAACATTTAACTCCTAATGAGCGCAAGCAGATTATTCAGAAAAGTTCTCGATTCTCGTGGATTGGGGGCTATTTGTTTCACACAGGAGTAGACATGCATATCAGGCGATGTGTTAGAGAAGATGAAATCTTTGACATCCTAAAAGCCTGTCACGATGGACCGTGTGGGGGGCACTTCGCTGAGCGCAGAACTGGGCATAAAGTATTGCAGACAGGATATTACTGGCCTACGATCTTCAAAGATGCGAAGAAGTTTGTCCAAGCTTGTGACAGCTGCCAGCGAGCAGGACGACCTGGTCAAGCTGATGAGATGCCTCTGAAACCACAGTTAGTCATCGAACCATTCGAGCGATGGGCTCTTGATTTCGTTGGACCCATCAACCCCTCATCAAATTAGAAAACATATATCTTGGTGGCAACAGAATATGTCACCAAATCGGTTGAGGCAGAAGCATTGCCAAGAGCCACAGAGGACTCTGTCATACAGTTCCTGTTCCATCTATTTGTTCGTTATGGCCTTCCTAGGGAAATAATTACAGATGGAGGACCACAATTTGTTGGGCATAAATTAGTTGCAACACTCAACAATTATCACGTCCAGCATAAAATCACTACTCCATATCACCCACAGGCGAATGGGCAGGTAGAAAGTAGCAATAAGATAATAGAATCAATCCTAACGAAAACCATTGCGTCACATAGGCGTGATTGGGCTATCCGACTACCTGAAGCACTCTGGGCCTATAGAACCACATGGAGGAGCACCACCGGTTACTCACCTTATCAATTAGTGTTTGGGAAACAACCCATTTTTCCCATAGAATTTGAAATCCAAACATTACGGACAGCACAGGAAGTTGGCCTAGATCTAAGCGAGGCACAAATCAATCGACTACAACAGATCAATGAATTAGACGAAATTAGGCTCTCTGCACTACAAAATACAGCATTGATTCAACAGCAGCGAGCTAAATGGCATGATGCGCTCATCAAAAACAAAGTCTTCCACGAGGGAGACTGGGCTCTGTTATACGACTCTCAGTTTCAGGACTTCCCTGGAAAACTTCAGACTCGATGGTTGGGACCATACGAAATCCAGAAGGTGCATGACAACGGAACCCTTACTCTAATTACCATTGACGGTTCTGGATATGCATTAAAAGTGAATGGCCACCGAGTCCGTCTCTATCGCAAACCACTCACTCGGGAATCCTTCTGCCAGCAGCTACGCCGAGACATTGATATGGAGATCTTAGGAGAGGAAGAGAAATCTTCCTCACCTGTAATTCATTAAGGGTTCATTTCTTTTTGCAATTTGTACATAAGTTCTTGTTTTTTTTGAGTGGTTCTTGTATATAAGTTTGAATTAAATATTTTCTTGTCATTTTTTTGCTGTTCCTTTTCTTTCACAAAGTTCGATTTTTGCCCTTCTAAAAATAGCATCTGCGTGTTTTTTATGCTGATTTTGCTTGTTTTGCTGTTCCTTTTGCTGCTCCTTTTCTAAAGGAACAACATTCGGGATCTCTGTTGTTCCTTTTTCAAAGGAACGGCATTATTACGTTTTCTGCTGTTCCTTTTGGTTACCACCGTTCCTTTTTCTTCAAAGAAACAACGTTCTTTTATTACTGTTGTTCCTTTTTCAAAGGAATGGCATTTAGAGTGTTTTTATAGTATTTTTATTTTTGCCGTTTCTTTTCCCAAAGGAACGGCATTTGCATTTTTGTTGTTCCTTTTTTCTATCATCCGTCGTTGTTTCTTTTTCAAAGGAACACCTCTAGCATACTTTTGCTCTCCTTGTGAAACAGCTTATCCCTTTTGCTGATCTAAATTGAGGATGCTTCTTGCCCGTCTTCTTTCTAGTCTTTAAGATACAACTATGTATTTGTGCAATGAAAAATAAAATTGCAACATACCGAAATCTGCAAACCATAAATCGCTATATCTATAAGGCTCTGCATTAGTAAGAGGACAAACAGAAGGACATACTTATTTCTTACCTTTTGTTGACATGGTTTTACTAATTTTGCCCTGATTGGTTATCTTTATCATGCTGATCCCTTTAAACTTTTTTGATTATTACTTGGGAATAAGAGCAAAGAGCTTATATCTTCCTATTGAGATGATAAGACTTCTTCCACCATTCCTACTCTTAAGGAGTGTTGAACCACCCTTTGTGTATAAATAAGGAAAAGTATTCTATAAAAAGAGAAAAAAATATGTAAACATGATATGTAAGCATGATATGTGAAGTGTCAAATGCAGGATAGGGGGTCTCATGGAGAGCCAGCCTACCATGATCATGAGGATGGAAGTGAAGTGGCATTCCCATTATGGCCACCACACCAGGGATATGGTCCAAAAGGTATATCAAATAAACGAACCTTGGAACAGGAGGTCTCATCACGAGCCGGCCTGCCCACGTTTCGCTCCGTCCTCGTGAATGGCATTATGGTTAACTGGTCACCAAGCCAGCATAATGGTCTCCATTTTGACATAACAACACTCCTA
Organism: Pinus albicaulis; assembly: GCA_034641835.2. Taxonomy (NCBI): domain Eukaryota; kingdom Viridiplantae; phylum Streptophyta; class Pinopsida; order Pinales; family Pinaceae; genus Pinus; species Pinus albicaulis. The sequence goes on along the minus strand of CM076580.1, from coordinate 1,457,013,758 downwards.
AGTATACACAAAGGATCATGGTTCCGAGGGTGAAAAAACAACTCTGCCAAGGTTATGGACACCTGTTGGCAGCAGAGTAATGTTAATGGTATTGAAGTCACTTTGGTTACACCAATGGGTAAGATACTAATACTCTTTTGTTTCTTATATCCTAGGAACTAATCATATGTTATTTCTCGATTTATACATCGCATGAACATTTATCATTACCAATCATGGCAACGGAAGTGACCATGACCACTTAAGATTTGGCAAGTACGATACATGTCTTATCCACTAGCCTCATATCATAACACAGCAGCCTCTTATATAATACGCGATCAATTCTCCGCCTCGATTTCGGTAATTCGTTGTCCTTTTTAACATAGCATAATTCCACATGTTGTTCCTTTCTGACTTGGTTGCAGATCGGGTGCCGCCCCTTTATTTGCCGGCTGGGACAGCCTATCACATTGCGGGGGGGGGGAGGTTAACCTCATCATTCCCTGTATTACGTGTCAACTCACCATTCGGGAAAAATAGTGTACGACGGTTTTGCATGGTTTAACGGCATGGCATTTCTATTTTTACACAAAATTGCTTTCTGTTGCACTGTTGCATACTCTGTGTTTTTGAAACCTTGCGATTATCACCCTCTCTGTGTTTCAAACAGAAAATGTAGTTGCCGTTCCATTTAGAATCCACAGTGAAACCATGGGAGGAAGGGCAATTCGAAGCGAGCCTCAGCAGTTGACAATCTCTGCTGCTGCCCGGGAGATCCTGGAAAGAGCGGGATGGTTGAATTATTTCAATCGCCTACAGGAGTCTAATGAAACAGTAGCGACGGAATTTCTGCAGAACCTACAGGATGATCATTCCACAGTAAGGGGGAAGCGGATAGCAGTCACCGATGACATAATTGCAGAAGTTTCAGGACTACCAGCCACCGAACCAGTATGGACATTGAAAAAGGAACGACTACAGAAGGTCATGGAAATTTTCCAGGATGAAGGCCAGAGTTTGACAATTAAGGGGAGGGGAGTTCTGCCAGCAACCCTAGGAGAACCCTGGATGGAGTTAGCAAGAATAGTGCAGGGCTACATCACCTGCGAAGGAAGGAAAGATGTGGTAAGACCACGACATCTTAAACTTTTAGCTGTTTTAAAGCAGAAATGCTCTGTAAATTTACCTGCACTCCTGAACTCATTACTGCATGATGTTGCACAAAGCATAAAAAAGGCACAGTATGTAGAGTCAGTCGTTAGTCACCATGGGTTAATACGACTAGTTGTTAGCCATAGTCTCACCCAGCAGCAGAGCAGCTGGGAAGAGCTGATTGCAATAATTGAGGGGGGATTGACAGCGCCATCCCCAAAACGTAGACATTCTATAAGCACACCAGAACGACCGGAAAAATGCAGAGAACATGTCGCTAGTACATCAGAACAACCAGGGATACACCAAGAATCGGCAATGCGCAAGCATGCCATCGATCCACCCGAGCAACCAGAGGAACCCAGAAAATCAGCTCGGTTAGCTCGGATGATAGGAAGCATAGATAAACCCAGACAATCAACCAGGTTAGCTCGGATACGAGGAAGGCTGGAAAAGCTCCAGGAAAGCACCAGCCAACCCGTGGTAATTGAGGATGAGCAATCCGAAGAAGAAGCAGCCAAGCATTCGGAAACAGAAATAGAAGCAGAAATTGAACAGGAGGAGGAAATGGTACAGCAGGAAGATAGCCCATTACAAGACCTACTGGGAGAAGATGACTTAGCCGCAGTCCTAGCTAATATGGGCAAGTATGGCCAACCTTCTAGTTCAGAGGACCCCCACGACAAACCCCAAGAGGAAAACATGCCTGTTCATGATGAAGAGGAGGTAAATACTGAACGGGAACAATATGTTCCCAGGTCAAAAGAGGAAACTCTAGAGGGAGTAGGAGCAGAAACAGCAGTCGCTCAGGAAGAAACAGAACCAGTCGAGGTTCCTACCCCAGAATAGCCAGAGCAGAACAGTGAGGAAGAACCCCAAGGGGAAGATTTAGAAACTAGTCTTGGTCCAGACCGCAGCAGACAGTCTGTTGTTCCTTCTAATGAAACGCTGGAAATTAAGAAGTTGTGGAGGGAACGGCAGAAATTGTTGAATACGATAACCCAGCTCAGACAACAAATTAGGATTCTGAAAAAGAACCAGAAGGTAAGAAAGACTGGAAGGAAGAAAAAGAGGGCCAACAATCGGCCTGCTACTCAAAACCCTACTGAGAATCCAGCTGTCGTTCCAAATGATGCTGAGGAATAGGAACAGACTGATATTCGCGTTAAAACAGAAAAGGATGATATAAGGACCAGTGACAAGGAAATTCAGACGGAGGCACCACCCTCAGGGGTAATCAGGGTTCTGAACTCCAAACAGCATAATAAGAAAGTTCAGGTAAAACTCTCGGCCTCTACTGACCTATGGAAAAAAGATCCGAAGACAAAAACCTTGCATAAGATGGTGAAGCAAGCCCAGCAAGAAGCCGAACAACTTAGAGAGCAAACGGTTCCCCGAGAAAAATATGAAGAGTTACAGCAGCAACTAAGGGACGTTAATCAATCCAAAAGCCAGGCTTTTGAAGGGTGGCGAAAGGAACAAGAGGAAGTTGCACAGGTAACCCGTAGACTAGATACTGTTATCAAGCAGATGAATACCTTGTGTTCTTTATACAATGACGTCTTAGCATGTAGGGCTCCTGCTAAAAACTATGCTCTGTTTTTATTAGAACGGTATTTACAATTAAAAATAAAAGCTGTTAAAGCAGGTGCCCCTATACAAATCAACATTGTCAATGACTTTATAGAATGCTGTAAACATTATGGAGTGAAAGTCCAGAGATTGTTGTGTGAACTTTATTTGCATGACCTTGTGCTAAATCAGGAGACTGAGTTAAACCCTGGCCCTTTCGTTGGGGACATCCAATTTCAAGCATTCATTTCATTCGGGGTTAATCAGATTAAGTGGCTTAAAGCCTATGATACTTTCCAGAGTTAGGAAAATGGTCTAGATTTACGGGTAAGGGCTGAGCCTAGGAACCCAGTGCAGTTGTGGAAAGCTCATAGAAACCTCATAAAGACTCTGGGTGTCTATGAAACTTTAGGACCCATGCATGAGGTACTTATTCGGGAAGGGTTAGAGTATTTTCTTTCCATCCAAGACTTGGCCATTAATGCAGCCAAATTTCGGTACCGAATCTCTGATCCAAACATCCAGCTCAGGGAACCATTTAAGTATGAGAACTTTGAGTTAGCTGCCAACCGTTTGAACCTCTATGGCGAAATCATTATGAAAGCAGGGTCATCCTGGTTAGGATATAGATTTCGCACTCCAATTATTTGGCACCCTGCACCCGGATACCAGGCCCTGTATGAGATGCCTGAGGGGCAAACAGGTCAGTTCTTTGATTATCTAATCACTCATCATGGTTGTAGGCCTCCGAATGAGACTCCTTCTCCAGCATATTCTCTCACTGCCTTGCATGCCAACTACAATGTTTTCATGAGGACATGAAACAAGGTAAGCAGGGGGGTGTGTGGAGTACTGAAAAGGTATGTTTTTGATGATTATTTCTGTGGCTTTTTAGTAGAATTTGTAAACCTTTTTGTCTCATGAATTTGGAAAGTAATAAGGAATTATAATAAAACATGTGGAAATTGATATGCAAGACTTAACCACTAATAATGGTTATTTTCTGAACAGGAAAAGAGAGCAATTTCCGCTCAAAAGGAAGGGCAAAGTCGAGATTAGCTGTTGTCCTAGAAGGTGAACAATTAAACAAGGCTTAATAAGATTGACCATTCATTGGAAAAGAAGGAAGAACGCCAATCAAACTTCCAAAAGAAAAGGATGAAGAATTAACGGTTTGTGGTGAATTGGATGTTACTTTATTTATCATGTTACTTGGACATCTCCGCCGTCGCCTTTATATAAAGGGACAGCACTGTTAGCTTGATAGATAGGATACGCTTTTATGTAATTTTCCGTAAAACATCAGCTTTGATTATTAAGTCTCGTTGAGAACTGGTTCAATGTATTTTTGACCGATGCGTTAATGAAAGCTTGGTGATTATTTTATCTCTGCGTCTGGATTAACTCAAAGCGGCGTATCCTTGGAGGCTAAGGGCCCGGCCCCGGAGGACACTTGCTTTTGTACCATTACGACTTGACTTCTGTGTGGTTTGTTTATCAGTGTTATTTGGTAATTTGATATGCTTTATAAAGTTCATATTACATGCTCTGTTAAAGATTGAATCATTGAGGTTTTTACAGACAGAATCGTGTGTTGACTCCGCATCAAGTTATTAATATTTTTAAGAGTTAATTGCATGTTCTTACTGTTCTATTACAGAGCTGTTATATTGACATTTGTTTCATACATTCGCTTGAGGTAGTGTTTTTCATAATCGTTGGATTCATAAATGATAGTGTTCTGTTGGAAGCACAGTTGTATTCCTGTTGGTTCAGGTTGATCAAATTATTATTCCAGTGTGTTGTGTGCGTTTCTGATTTATCAGTACTGTTCTATAATTTATCAATACTTAACGCTGTTCCATTAGTATGATTTGTGTGAATTTCCTTTAGAGTGAAAGAATGTTATTTGATTGCAAAGAGTGCATTTGAGTTAATAGATTAAGTTTGGTTACAACCCGCGGGACTTAGTTATTTCAATTGCTGTTCCATTTTAGATTTGCTGTTCCATTCCAGAATTGCTGTTCAATCCTTTACTTGCTGTTCCATTTACTTGAATTTGGTGTGAGAGATAATCTAAGGCTGTAGTGAGCATTGGCAGTCACTGTCTAGCTCCCAGGCTCGTGGTCTATGCTCTAATTTCCTTTCCATCAGTTTCCGAAGGGATGGGTTATCACTGCCGATCCCTTGACTGATAAGCTGTTGAGTTTTCTGAGTGTGTGATTTATTCTTTGAAGTAATTTAGTTACAGACAAGCATCCGTTTACTCTTGTATTTCTTAAGCACTGTACTACTAGCATTACTCTGACAAATGATAGCCTCATATTGAGTCACTCTTTGTAATAACAAAACGCTCCCGGATTGACATATTAATGTGAGGTAATTAGAGGTGAAAGAGACCCTTTTTATAGCTCTACACCCCTAAAGTTTTCCTTGCTTTTAATAATAAATTACACTCTCTTTTATGCACTCATTAAAGAATGCATATTCCACACTCATTAAGGACATGTCATAAAATATTTCTCTTACACTCTCTTTAATGCATATGTTACACTCTCCTTAATTAAGGCATGCATAACTCTCCTTAATGGCATGAGTTACAATCATATAAATGGAATACAAGGCATGCATATTACTCCTCCTTTATGACAATAATTTGTTCCTCCTCCTATATATGTGTCTCATGTATTCTAACTTGGTGGGGGTGCATGGTGATACCAACAGTTGGAGAGATTTGAAAAAAAATTATGAGAGGGAGGGACTTGGAGAGTAGCCAATTTCTTTTGAAATGAATTTGAAATCCATAAACTAAATTATTAAGTAGTTATACTTGGTGCAGCTGACCATGAGTGTTATTTGGAGGAATTGAAACTTATCTTCCTCAACTTGCCTTGGCTTTCTCTCTACTGCTATATTTTGGTACTGCTTGTGAGCTTTTACAGCTCGGGGGTTCTAGGGGGATGAGTTCTCCCTGGATATGGTTGGGTTGAAAACTGGATGGTTCAAATGAGTTGGTTAAGGGATCAAAGGTGGATCATATTCTCAACGATTGGAGCTGAATATCTCTTTAGGTATAATTTCCATTGTCCTAAAATTATAGTATAGATTTAGCCTAAAATAAAAAGTATACATTTAAATTGTTGTAAGCATCTAATTTTGGTTTAGGCTTATGTTATCTAGAATATTATTGATTAATTAAAATGAAGACTAGATCAATCTATATGTATGGATGTTTAGATCTCAATATTGGAGTTATTATTGGTGTAGTTTATGGTACTAATCCTGGTATTGTAGCATTTGAGAAAGGAAAGCCAAATATTGTCGAAGGTAATTGCAATAAATAAATTCCAAAGGACTTGGGTAAGTATTTCACTATTTCTGGTTTTGTTTCAAGTAAGTAGATGCATGTTTTGGAAATGGTTTTAGGATATTTTTCAAAGTGTTTGACAAAATCCATGAATGAGTAATGTTATCAATTTATTTATGCATGAATAAGTGCTAACTTGCAGCTTACATCAGAAGTAAGAAAATGGACATGTACCCAAAATATACCTGGAGGAATTACAGAATCAACCCTTAAGAGAACATGCGAAAATAATGGAAACTAAAATATGGTTTGGAAGATCAAATGCTTGAGGTAAGTTGGAGATAAATTTCAGTTATGGCTTATGTTTCACATTCTTATCAATAATTCAATGTTTTGTTATTCAAGTTGTTGTAATAGTACTATCATAATTTTGACAGAAAGCCTTAATGGCTGTAGCATTCAAGGGTGCCATGTGTTTTTTAAATTGTAGCAATTGGTGCAAAAAGTTTGTCAAATCATGTCAAATGAATTAGCTTGTGGGTGGTAAAATTTTTCAAGAACTCATATGGTGGATTTAGAAATGTTTGAATTCAATGAGCATATCTTAGTAGCATAACTCTGGGTTATTTTTCGTCATGTAGAGCTGTAGTTGTAAGTTTTCATTCCATATGTTTGACAAAAGTCATAAATGAAACATTTAGGCTATAATTTTTTGTTGTTTTCAAGAATCTCATTCCTAGGCATTTGTAATTCGATTCAGCCCAACATCACGGGGTATCCGTGCTTAATGGACATGTCACCCTTGATTTCATTCCAAAACAATACTTTTCAGAACCTAGATCAGAAATCTGGGTGATTTTTCACATTTCTGCTATGAGTTATGTGTGCTTGTTGTTGAGTATTTGATGAAAGACTAAGATTATTTAGTCCCTGGTTTAAGATGTCAACATTTAAAGTTTCAATTTAAGAATTTTATGAGATGAATATGTTGAAGAATAATCTTAAATTCATTGTTTCCAAGTTTTTGACAAAATGCCTCAATGAATTTTAATTGCATGCTTGCAAAGTGTTTGTCATAAGGGCTCAATGAGTGTAGAGTGCATGTCTGCAAAGTGTTCGTCAAAAGTCTTGAATGGTTGTAGCTTTTGTGCATATAAATTGTTGGTGTAAAAGTCTTAGTTATTGTTGTTTTTATGTTACTATAAATTATAAATAAACTATTTAGTGGGTGTAGCTTCCTATGTCTGCAAGTTTTTGGTATGCATGTGAAAATGAATTTAATAATTTGTTGAAGTATGAATAGAGAATAAGACATTTTTTTCTTGTATTATCTAAAGCTTTAAAAAAAAAGAGCA